>DF357835.1:24828-39808 GCA_000787875.1 Solanum virginianum | reverse complement strand
GGGGGGGGGGGGGGGGGGGGTAAGTGAGGGTGAATAAAAGGAGTTTGTGCTGTGCTATTTGACTTTATCTTTTCTAGGTTTTGAAAGAATGGGGAAGTGGAGAGGTATCTGGCCTCCATGATAGAGAAGTGAAGGAGTAAGGAGACCTGTTAACTTCCTTTGTATACCAATCAAAGGGTAAGATGACCACCTTCCCCTGGGAAGTAAATCAATTTCCTCTCACCTTCCCTGAACCATACATAATGTTTGACTCTGTGTGGTGCGTATTTTTTTTCTTATATGGGTCAAGTCTATCCTGCACATTTTGCACAACAAAGTTTATGTTACAACATGCATGTGTGATGTCTTTTATGTTGATCCAGCTTATATTTTTTGTTCTTGTAGACAAGTCTAACTGATATCTAACTCTTAATATCACGCTTGTATATTGAGATTCTCATAACTGTAGCTATTGTAAACGATCTTTTTAATCTGTATTTCAGAATAGATAATAGAATGGTCTTTTTGGCAGAAGTGCTAATTGGGTGAGCCTCACTGACACCGATCTTTAAAAATTTATCATCTGCCTATTTATTAACAGGACCTGGCAGGAGATGTTGAAAACTTGAAGGAGTTTTTCCGAGCTATGCATCCAAAGGTAACATTGAAAGAATTACTGCACTCTGTTAATTGAGTAGTAGAGACTAAAACTTTGGAGGAACATGCACATGTCTTTTTCAGATTACTGAGGCTGATATTGAAAAGTTTGAAGCAAATTATAGAGGATCCGAGTCAGAGAGGACGGACTTGATTGATCTATACAACAAGTATAAGGGTAAAATGAAGAGGTATGCACAGAAAGCCAGATGCAATATGCTCTCAACTCTTTAATGCTTTGATTTCTAGGTTTTCACCTAATATACAATCTTCTGTAGGCTCTTTTGCTCCATGATTTGCTCTGATGTCAAATTAGATTCACATCGCTTCAAAGATATTCTGGATGAGGCTATAGCAGCAGGTAGAGTTTAACTTCAGTCTGGATGACTTTTCTTTATAAAATTTATTTGCTCTTGAAGCTTTCATAATATTAGGTATGTGATGTTGTCAAATAAATTTCAAGGACCCGTAAACATCACAATTCATCCTCCATGATGCCCTTACAATTTGGGAATAGTTGTGTCGTTTGATCTAATCATGTGACTTTCAACGCTGTTTAACCATCTCTTTTCTCCAGTAATGCCTATTACTTTTTTTTCCTTTAGCAATTGTTGTTGTTGAGGTCTCACAAAGCCTTCCCTCATAAAAGTTTCTTTCTTTCTTCACTGGAAAGTTATTGGGACTTATATTTTACTTTGACAGGGGAGATAAAGTCAACCAAGGCATATGAGAAATGGGCAAAGGAAGTGTCTGAAACAAAACCACCTACAAGCCCATTGAAACGTAGGCAAAAGTGAGTCATCTTTTATCTTATGAATTATTAACTGAAACTCTGAAAGTGCTATGTTCTAACTGGAGAACTTGAAATATCGCAGATCAAATAAAGAATCAGATGATTTGTATGCTATTATTTCTCAGCGACAAAATGAACGAAGGGGCAAAATGAATTCCATGTTCTCGTCTTTGGTTAGCAAATACGGTGGTGATCCATCTGCGACAGAGCCAAGCGAGGAAGAATTTGAAGCTGCTCGACGAAAACTGGAGAGCAGGAAGCAGTCTAAGCGAAAGTAACTTAACTATAATGCAACCTCTACATCATTCTGCAGAAAGTTGTTTATGCTGTTTTCTTGTGCTTGGCCATGTGTACTAGGTTGTGCTTCTTTGCTGCAAGGATTTGAAGGGGTTAATCATTTCGTGGTGTATATTGTGTGTCGTAGTGATTGTTAAGTCTGCATCCTTTGTTTATTTTAAAGTCCATTATGACTTGAATATTAAAACAAATCTGAATCACCTTGATTTGTTTGAGGAACATTTGTAAGCAAAGGGGCATGTTTGTGTGGCTAGCTGTGGTTTTAAATATTTAAGTACTTATAATTATAAGATCACATATGTAGTTATGAGTCTAAGATAATTGCTGATCTTATATCTGGTTTGTATAAAACATCATACAATTTGAGATTCATACTACGTTGTCAATTCAGTTGGCAGATGAACTAATTTATTGACCAACAAAAGAATAGACTAGTTAATTGTATGAGTAAGGAACACAAATTCTAGAACAAGTATATAATGATTTTAAAGTAACTTTTTGGGAATATAGTTTATTGGGTCGCCTATTTCACTTTTTGGTGTAAATGGCTGGCAAGAATGAACCATATAATGTGATTGATTCATGCCTTGCGCCACTTGGTGGTTGGATAAATGATACTATTCAAATGTAATCAACTCTTAATTTTTAGGTCTAAAAATAGAAAAAATTTAATTAGAAATAATGAGTGTATCACAGTATAAATTTGAATTAATTGAGATCCTAAATTAATTACAGGAGATATGATTAGATAGAAAAGTAAAACTTATCCTTGATCAAGTCTTGAATTTTAATCTTAGATATTTTAAGAAAACTTTATAGGATTATAGACCTTACTTAAGGCAAATCTAAATAAATTAAGTCCTAAAAGATTTATAAAAGTTGTGATAGAACAAATATGATTAAATTATCCCTATTAATCATGTCTCAAAGTTCTAATCTTGCACTCTTTTCGTTTATTTTTATTTGTCCCCTGTTGAATTAACACACGAATAAAAAAGTAGTAAACGATAAAGGTAATTGTATCAAATCATTCTTCAAATATAATAAATATAATTTGTCAAAAAAAAATATAATTGGAAAATGATTATAATTAATGATAAAAGTAAATTAGGACGTAAGTGTTTCTTGATCTCATAAATTGAACAAATATTATTAGATATTTCAAAATAGTATAATGAATAAGTAAAAATAAACTGAGGAAGTAGTAATTAATCTCAACTCACCACTACCACCACCCGCATTGAAATTCACAAATAAGATCTAAAAAAAAAATATATATGCAAGCTTACTATTACTTCTTAGAGAAAAAATTCTATCGAAAGATTCTCACTCACCAAATATTAACAAATAATTGCACACAATAATAATAATATTAATACTCCATAAAATAATCGTAAAGCATAACGAGCTTTACAGCTTTCACATTCCCCAGCTGTTATGATCTTTTTGTTTGGTAAACTACACTTGTCAATATTCTGTTGCCAGCTGTCTCCTCCCTACCCCCGCAACTCCCCTCTATAAATTCAGAACTCTTCACTTCAATTCCCCACACCATCTAAACCCTAATTTTCCTCATTTCTACTCTCATTCTCCGATAAATCTCCGGTCATTATGGCTCGATCTACCATTCTCAACGCATTCTTCATTGCCTTCATCGTTGCTTTTTTCTCTGCTGTGGCTGAAACTTCGGCTCAGGAGTTCGGATCGGCTCCGGCGGCTCCGGCGCCGGCACCTGACGCCGGTGCTGCTTTCTCATTGCCGTCTCCGGGTGTGTTGGTTGGAACTTCTCTCCTCCTATGTGTTTTCGCTGTCTTCAGGAACTAGAAATTTGATTTAATGGCGATTGTATTTTTTCAGTTCTGAGAGAGGAGTTTTATGTAGAGATTTAGGTGATTTCAGTATGTATTGAGATTTATCTTTTGGCAGTATATATTTCTGATTATATAAAATTTTATTTTCAGTACGAAATTGGATTCTGTATTTCCATTTGTTTTTTTCTCTCTATTTTCTGATCTGCAAGTACTAATTCTGCTAGCTATTTGGTGAATGTACATGTAAAATACATCTATAATTGATATAATCTAGAAATTAACTACCGAAAAGACAAAAACTAAATAAAAATCAGGATTTGAGCTTATCTTTTTAGGTCATTTGAGCAGATCTCTTTTCCTTGTGAAACATAAAGGATTACATAAAGATCAAAATTTTCGTGTAAGTGAACTTTTGGAATTTTGAAAATATAAGTGAGTAGTTGAGATGGATCAAGAGTTTGTACGCGTTAAATATTAAGCTGTAATCTTCTATGTTTTGGCTAAAAGGAAGGAGATGCAATGCTTTCTCGACAATGAACATAATTTGGTACAAGATAGTAGCAAAATGGAGTTTTGGCAGATGAGCACTACTCTGCTGTGTTTCGGATTTATGGTCTTAATAGAAGATCACCAGAATAGCTAGTAAAGCTCAGCTAGAGCTGCCTTAGAACAATTGTTAGGACCAAGAGGGAGGATCATAATCTGCTATAACTGTAGCCGAGCTCCAAAGGGAAACCTAAAGGAAGTTCTTATTCACAGACTCATATGTTAGATTGTCCTTGGAGTCCTGTATTTAGAGCTTGCTTATGTTCTTAAGGAATAAGAAGATGAGAAAGTTTCAAGTTCTCATTCAGGTAAAACAATTTATAGGATATAACATTAGAGACAAGTTTGCAGGGGAGATAGGACAAAAAGAACACAACTATGTGATATCTTACAGGATGTAACTTGCCTGCTAAACCCAAAATCCTTATAAATGTCTCCTGTGAATACTTAGAAATAAAAATAAGTATGATGTATTCCTTCTTTGTTGATTTCTCTTTCTGAAATGACTAAAGCATTCAAGAACTTGGCTTTCTATCCTATTTATTTTCATATTCCCTTTCTTGATCAGTCACTGAGAGGGGCAGTACTGACTACAATTCGTCTTAGTTTAAGCTTCTCACTCTTTCTTGCACCTGCCTCCCTGCACAAACACACAAACATGTGCACGAAGTCTACCAAATTGAAGGCTTTCTTGTTTCCATGGCTGGTGTATGGTCAAATCTCTCTATTTCTCGAGCTAGCCAAGAAGCTCATGGATGGAGGTTTCTTGATGGACCTATGTTCTTCACCTATCAACCTAAGTTTCATCAGAACAAGAATCCCAGAAAGCTGTTGTTCCTCAATTCATCTTGTGGAACTCCAATTACTAGACTTGCCAGAGCTTCCTTCTCACTATCATACAACCAATGGCCTCCCACTCCATCCCCATTCCACCCTTCAAAAAAGCCCTCAAAATGGCTAAACCAACTCTGCTCAACATCTTAAAAACTCGAAAACCAGACTTGTTAATCTATGATGTCAAAGCAATTATGGGCTGCTGGGTTGGCTTCTTATCTTGACATCCCAGCTGCTAGATTCTTCACTTTTTATGCAGCCCATATTAATAAGTTCTTTTATCATCAATATAGAATGTAATAGATATAACTTGTTTTTCGTGTATTTTTTATCAGGGAAGTCATTTTATCATTTTGAAAGAACCTAGAAAAAAAAAAATCTTTTAAAAAAAATTTTGCTCAAGGGCTAAATTTCTCTCTTTAAATTGTCGGAAAATTTGATTGATTTACTGGTAAGCCATCATTGATTCGGAAGGTCAGTATGGCACTGGGACGACGGAAGAGGTAATGCAAGAGTTCCGATAAGCCTGGTGCTATCGGGTGAGGCCTGAGAGCATTTTATGAACTTTGAAACAAAAATTATGCAATCTTCTCAAATTTCTGTTTTATTGGTTCACCATGTTAATTGCTCTGTTTCTACACTGTTCTCTTCTTTTTGGTACTTGAATTTGGTGTACTCAAGCTAAGACCACCTCTCTGCCTCCATAAGATAGTAATAAAATCTGCACACTCTATTATCCTTAGACCCCATTCATGATGTACAATAAACAACATATCACAATTGAAATTTGAAGAGGTCAGAATATTCACAGGCCTTTCATCCCTACTTCGTCGAGGCAAAAACACTTTTTGAGGAACACAGTGTAAAGAGAAACATGTCTATCGAAAAGGAAAGCGATACAGAATATTCAGATGTAGCAGCAACATAAGGCGATAACTGAAACACAATAGAGAACAAATATCAGAAGCACAAAGCCTGATCCAGTGGAAACGCGAGACAAGGAAAGGGCCAATTTGACCCTTAAATATTTGAAATTGGACAACTTTCTCTGCATAATACCTTACATAATCTATTTCTCAAAGGACTAAAGGCTATAAGCTTTGCAGGTGTAATCTCTGTTTTAGATATGAGATGTATGCTAGTGTTGTTTTTGTTGTCCATTTCCTGAATGCTGATTCTTCTTAACTGGTTTGGGTGGCGTCGAGTGTTCCGACTGAGAAAATCTAATCAAGATTTGCATAAGAAGTGTAATAACAGCTAACAGAGCAGCTGAAATTGCAATTCCCTTCCATGAAGACAGTAACGCTGTCGATTGTAACAATTTTACAGCACCAAATAACACTACACATGCCCAAGATGCAACAACCTGATATTTAGAAGAAAGTAAATTAGTGTGCTGGAGACATAAAAGTACTAGACTGTGTTATAGTTTTGAATAATTTAGCTTCAGTCTGGTGAGAAAGAGTGCAGCACATGATGTGTTGATTAGGTGTGTCAGTGAATTCAAGCTCTGCTGCAGATAAAAGCCTGGCATTTAAGTTGTAAGAGCACAATCTGTGAGGTCGAGGAGGGTTTAATATTTAAAGTTCTTGGCATTGAACCCGTTATATCTTTAAAGTTATGGTTCATATCTATTAATTGTTGCAACTGCATGGAGAGTTGGGTGCATGATTAAGTGGGGAAGATAGAGAGGTGAGTCCATTATCTTCCGAGTTTTAAATTATCCACCGACCTAGATGATTTCTTGATTTTCACAAGGAAAAGAAACTATATGAAGAATTTATTTAGCTTAGCCAGCATGTTTCTTACCACAAAGGACTTCACTGGGCGGCCAACATTCTGCAGCTGTTGTTCTCCAAAGGTGTCTTCAGCAATATGTTTGTCCATTAGCTTGTCCTGGTGACAAGATTAAAACCAGAAACATGGTAAAGACTCATTTAATGCGGAGATATGGTAGATTTTCCTATGGAGATTCAGTATGAAAGAAAGGTAACCTTTTCTGTAAAGATATCTCTACACCATTGAGCAATGGCTTCGTCATTTTCTGGTAGATCCTTCATCTCATGGCGCTTGATGTGCACATGAACCTGCACCATTACAAATAAACATTGGAAACTAAGCATAACGCCTTTTCTCTTGCTGTCTTAATTGCATTTAGCAATAGTTAAATGAACATTGAAAACTAGACATAATGCTTTTTCTCTTGCTGTCTTAATTCCATTTAGCAATAGCTAATGGAACAGTAATCCAGTATTAACTTCCTAATCATTCTCCAACTTACAAAGATGACACTAATAGACAGGTCACCGATTAACAAGCAATGAACTGACTTATTCAGATCAACGGTCGTATAATGACACTGAGTTTTATAGAAGGAAAAACACACAAATTTGTTATGCTTGACGCCATAAATATCAGAATTCCAAGTTAGCGATGGTTTTGCTTACCACAGAAGATTGACCCTTGAAGAGTCGCAACATTGTTGGCGCTGGTGAGCTTTTGGGGAGGGCAATTGTTGCATCATAAACAGCTGGAACAAATGAGCGCATATGAGTAACTGCTGCCACAAAGCCCTGAAATGATTAAGTTCATAAACATTTGCTTTCTTCATTAAAACAACAACATACCAGTGAAACCCTACAAGTGGAGTCTAGGGAGAGTAAAATGCACGCAGACCTTACCACTACCTCATAAAAATAGAGAGGTTTGTTTCTGGAAAATTTGCTTTCTTCAATAAAATCCCATTATGCAAGGGAAAAGGTGACAACATTACCAACTTTAGGATCCATTATAAACTTTAAGACCGCAAGATTCAAAAGTCTTCTTTACTTTCCTGAACTCCGTGCCACGTCAAAACCAAACAAACAAATTGAAACAGAGGGAGAAATAGGTTCCTTTTTTTGATAAAGGCAACTTTAGGGAGAAATAGGTTCCTTATGTTTCAAACACTAGAAAAGAGAACCTACAGGCTTAATGGGTTCTTATACCATCAAAACTCCAGAATCCTTTCTTTAGTGGCTTTTTCTTCAATTTTCCATTTTCTTTAATTTGTTTTTAGAAATTTTTCAATCCTGGCAGCGAGACAAGTGTCCGTACACTCAAACAAGAGAGCAAATAAGAACTGCGTGGCAGCGAGACAAGTGTCCGTACACTCAAATCTCTGTCATGAAATCCGACCCTAGACATGAGCTTCGAGTATAAAAACAATTACAATAGCCAAATGGAGAAGTGAAAGGATAGGGAATAAAAAATAAAAAAAGAAGTCGAGATTAAAATTAAGCATCAGAAGATTACTAGTGCATAAGGTTCTTTAGCCAATGCATTATAGAGACGGATCCATCTTTATATTTACCAGTATAGAGATACAATAACTCTACTTCAAATATGATTTAGTTGGGGAAATCAGTTAAGGTTTGGTGCTCACCTTGGTGCGAGGAATTAACACGTTGTTCGGAATAGGTAGCCCTGCTGAGGCAGCATATTCTTGAGCAGCCAAAAGCTTTGCCTGTGTAAAGCGAGTGCCTTCAACGAAAAGTGCCAGCCAGAAAGGCTGAGGGTAATCCCTTAGCCGCTGAAGACCTGACTGCAAATTGGATTCCATAAGTATCACATTACAATTAGTTGTAAATCAACTAAGCCAAAAGAAGGAAATGTAAATTTAATACATTTTGTGGTATTAAACGTATTTGGATACAAAGATGCTCAAATATTTAAATGTGCAATGAATTACGAAATCAATCGGGCTTAACTATACCTTTAACGTGTTTTCGTCCTTGGCCCAGCTTCGTTCAAGAAACAGGTACTCGGAAAACCACATGGACCAACCAAGTACCTTCATCATGTGTAAGATTGCTTACATTAGCAGTGACATAGAGTTCAAGAAATAACCAGGGAGATTGCCACATCATAGAAACTTCAAAGATAATTAGACAAAAGAGTTAGCAGTGTTTGCTAACAAAAATAAGAGCCCAAAATGCCAAGATCATATTTCCTTTCTGTTAAAATATACCACCATATTCAAGTAAATACAGATACCCTCCCCAAGGCAGGATAAGGTTTGTGTGCACCCTACGCTCCCCAGACTACACTGTGTGATTACACTAGGCATTTTGTTATTGTTGTAGCGATTTTCCTCTTGAGGTTAGAACTTACTACAATGGGGACCATACATCTAAAACTTTGTTGATTCCTTTACTCCCATCTTATGCACAATGAGCTTATAAAACTCCAAAACACAAGAAAGCCATTACTCTTCCAGTATCCAAAATTGCAAACATATTGCAGGATAATATGGGAACTGAGAGCTGCTGTCCACTAAAATTTAGTGGGAAACGGACAGCAACTAAGTTGACAAAAGAAAACAGTCACTCGAAACACTTACAGGAAGGAGTTTTGAAGATTTCTTCATAACAGCTAATGCGCTACCAAGGCAACCAGATCGCTGCAATTGAAGGATCCAAGAAATCAACGAAGTGAAGCCAATTGATAATAATTATTAGTAATCGCCTGAAAGACCACATCTCCGTCAAGCAACAAAAGTAATGATATGCAAGTTAAAAATCCTTATAAAACTTACATAGGTCAAAACATACACATTTATGGAGTTAGATATATAAGTATCACAGGGATACATATACATAGGACAAATTGTTTACTTAAGAGTTTCGAAATAATAGACCACCAAACAGTGACGATAATTGTGCAAACCTGAGCTAAGACCCATCCAACAAGCCAATCAATGTCACTTCTGTGATTTGCTATCAGCAGTGCATGTTCTTTACCTGAAAAGTTCAACCAGCAGACCAATTGTAAGCATCACTTCAAGAAATGTGACAAAATATAAGTTATGAACACCAGTAGAGTAGAAATGGATAATGGCATCCAACTTACGACTTACCCATTAATCTAAAAGTTTCTGGGTCCATGTACAGTTTAATCTGCAATCAGATAAACACATAAATGAGAAAAGAAGCATCGTGTGGTAAACATAAGAAGAAACTTTCAGAAAGCAAATCAACAGTATATAATATTCCTCATCTTATCTCAAATCAGTTGGAACCTTTCCATTTTCCCAGGAGATCAACTCAGGTTTTGGTAAATACACAGGGTACAGTGTGACATGAAAGCAATGAGAACCTCAAAAAATATTCAGAATAGGAAATAGGCACAATGAAAGGAACATAATGAATCTAACAACAGTGCATACAAATACATCAATGAAGTTAATTATGGAATTATTCTAGTTTATACATAATTACAAACATTCTCATAGTGTGGCTAAACCCCTTCTAGCAAAATGAACTAATCCTCATATTGTAAGCATTCACAACACTGTCATGCTTGCTTAGCTTCAATTTCAAAATCTTTTGTTGGTCTCCGATACTATTTTGGGACCGCAAATTGTTGAGACAATGGGCAGAACGTCGCAAAAAAGTTGCGTAGAAGGTAAATGTCGCAACAAAAGACCATTTTACTAAAATGAAAAATAACATTGGTCCAAGAGAGCAAATAAGAACTGCGAGCCAACAAAACAGGCTACTCTTTCAAAACTATAAAACTTGCTACGTACAAGAAACACTTATGGTAACAGACACACCCTATCTCAAAACACATTCAAGAGGTGAAACACTAGTACATGTAGTAGCTTTTAATAAGAAAAATTTGTGTACGTGTAATACCTTTACAGTAACCAACATAACTATGTTTAATCAAATGAGATATCAAGAAATAGATGGTATACAGAAATCTATGTTTAATCAAATGAGATCATGAAATAGAATGGTATACCAAAAATTACAAGCCTAACCATCATAGCAGCATGGAACGGGAAAAAAAAATCTTTAACTAATTGTTATCCATAATTCAAATTCTTTCTTTTTTTTTTTTGATGAAATCCATAATTCAAATTCTCATTCTCATCTAGTAAAGGTTCTTGATTTGTAATATCAAAAGTTTTTACAACTTTCCAATGAGACACTAAACAATGAGTTCAAATCCTAGAAGAACAGGCCAACTATGTAACATAAAAGAGCTTGTACCTCGTGTTCGTTCTCTCTTACTTTTCTTTTTATTTGTGCGAAATTGGTTATATGCCAAGACTAACTTTTTACATTTACATTCATGGCATAAATTTTTGCATTTACATTCGGAAACAGCTCATCTGCCCCCACAAAGATACATGTAAGGACTGCATACATCCTATCTTGCCTAGATCCCAGTGGTGGAAATACACGATACACATTGTTGTTATTATTGGCATATAAACAAACGAACTTGTATTCCGTTCCAAAATCATTATAGAGCTACAAACTTATCAAAATAACACAAACATATATATCAGAAACAAATTACCTCTACACCAGCCCACCAATCAACTAACCACACAAGCTCCAGCCATAAAAGTTCTGCAAGAATTCTATTAACCCTCCTGTATATATTCTTCGAAAATGGCCGTATAAAGACAAAGCAAGCAGCCTGGAATTCAACACATTATCAAAATCCATTTCACCAATTGCATTCAAAAATAGCAAAATAAAGCAGAGCTAATTATGTACAGCATTTGTCATTAAACTTGATACATAAAGAAAAGACTTCATTTTTACTTGAAATTGAGGAACCCCACATGCAGCAAAACTTCCAAAAATACACACCAAAAAGAAGGAAAACAAGATAAGAGGAAAACCCAAGTCAGGGTTTTTAAGGTATACCTGCATGAGATTAGTGAAGAGGCCAGAGATGAAGAATATAATACCCACAGGGACGATAACGGCTGCAGCAGGAGCCATAATGAGAGCTGAAAGAAAGGATACTGGAGTGAAAATGGTGAAATGAGAATGATAAATCTTTTACATGTCACATATTCATTGGTAATGTATATTGTAGTATATTATTTTAATGACCACAATGTCTAAATAGATTATGTTGTCTTTTTTTGTTGGTTAAATAATGTCACAGGTTATGATAAGAGTAAAAGATAAAATAGATTTTTAAATAATAAATAAAAATAAAAAGCGAAAAAAAAATAATGATCTGATCACAATAAATGAGTAGTTATACAAAACAAGACTTTTGTCATTACCTAATGATGAAATTCACAATACAATACAATAAAATTTACGCACAAATACAATATTACAGGAAACAATCATCCAAACAAGCAGTACAAACTACAAAGAAATGAGAATGAATACTGCCTCTATTGAAATTGATGTCTCACTTCTTTCCTAGCTGTTCCTCCCTAAAAAAAAAAAAGAAGCACACTTCCTAATATTTAATAGTAAAAACTTAAAAATATTTATTTAATCTTTGATGCAATATTTTTATGTCACTGGGTATGTTGTTGTTGTTGATGCAATATTTTTATGGTCATACAAATATTAATGACTTACTAAGCTAATCTTTAATGCGATATTTATAGCCACATAGTACTATACACCATAGATTCCAAACATCTTACTTCTTCCATCCATCTTTATTTATGCTTGATTTGACATAATTTTTAATAAAATGATGATTTTATTATATCATCCTCAATTATTCTAAGTCATCTTACTCGGTAGTAAATGAATTAGTAATAACTAGCGCTTGATAATCAATGTAAAATATGTAGAAATGACGTTATCTCTTGAGTTTTCAAGCAAGTAAAAAAGAACAGTTATTATTAATATAGTGGATAAAAAAAAGAACAGTTATTCCTAATATAGTGGATAAGTAAACATGAAAAAAGGAACACCATTTTCACAAACAGACATATACTGGTGCAGTATCTACAGATATCATGAAAAATCATCGTGTATTTATGGATGTGGTTGAGGAGAAAAGATGGTAGGTCCATAATTAATGGATTTAATTTAAAAAAAATTATTTTTTCAAAAAAAAATTCAAATGGAATCAACTTTATTTTGAGAAAATTAAATGGAATTAACATCTATTACGAGAAAATGCAAAATTTTACATCTTACTTAAATCAAATAAAATATAATTAAAAAAAGGACATTAAAGTAAGTCATAAGTAGAAGATTCTAAGAAAATGTACTTCTATTTTAGTGGTTTTTTTTTTTTGCGATAATATTTCAACAATCTAAGGTAACAAAAGAAAAAGATAATCAAGGGTAGGGAAATAGTTGACACACACAAAATAGAAAAAAGGGGTTTTTGAAAGACTCTGATACTATTTCATTCGCAGCTTTAGCTAATTGTCCCTCTTTCCAAGTGTGATTTCTAAAGTCTGCGCATATATCATCTTCTCCATGATTATTTTGGATATTAGAGAATCAAAATGAGAACTCTATTCTCATTTCCCACTTTCAAACAGTTTGTGGGACTTTTAGGAAGTTGGATGCCTGATCAGTCAACTTGTAGTAAATTGTTTGATAGTAATAACAGTTATAAACTTAACTTACTATGCACCATATTTGACGATGTGACAGTTAATAGACCATTAATATGAGTTGAGGGACCATTCAGACATTTTAACCCGACTTTTGGGCTATTAGAGTGTATTAATAAGATCAAAACCCACTCACAAGTTACATTTCCTTTTACAGATTTTGCTGTGAGATTGGCATAGTCTAAGGCCATGGTAAATATAAGTAGAATGGTGAAAATGGAGGATGACTAGACCATTTAACAGAATATACACACATACATGCATATGATACACCTCAATCTCTTTAAGGAAAGAGACCTTATTCCAACTTTTGTTCATTATAATGATGTAATTTGCTGAAATTCCACCTCTATATCATCCATGAGGAAGTAGCAAAAAAGAAACAAACAAGGTAAATTAATAAGTTTCCCTTAAAGTATGCACCCAAGGGTGTGGCTTAGCGATAAATAAAGTGACAGCAAAACCATGAGGTCTTATGTTTAAATTTCAGCAGAGGAAGGACACTAGGTAATTTCTTCTCATTTGCTTCAGCCTTTATAGGCAAAGTTGCCTGGTAACTACACTGGCAGTCAGTATCCCATGGAAAAATCAAGGTGCACGTAAGCTTGATTGGACTCAACCATCATGAATAATACAATCACATTCCCTATGTTTGGTAGTGGAATCAATTAAAATGTTACGCAAAAGACATTGTCACATATCCAATTAGATTTTTGGTGGTGAAACACTACCTAATACAATGAAATGTTTCAAAGCACATAATGTTTGGGAAGCTGACTGATTTCCAACATTACTTTACAAGGAAATACCTAACTTATTCTTGAATGCTTTGTATGTCACCTCTAAAGAGAAACAATTTGAATCATTTTCCCTCTGTTGAGAATTGGTTTCAATTGAAAATTCAACTTGTGATAACTATTAAGAAGCACAAGAACTAACCAAATTTGGCAGTAAAGTGACTCAGAAAGGATGTTCCAACAATTAAATTAGATGGTGCAACCAACCTAGATATGTGCCTCATAGGTCTGTTAAAGGAGGAGGGTAATGTCTGTCAAGTTTTCCGAACACAAGACTTCTAATTAAGGGCAGAGGAATGTCATCCATTCCAATACGAATGGATGGTGAGTTGGATGTTAAGTTCCTTTCAAAAGGTTCAGTTTAGTCATAAAAAGTACTTAAAAGTTATCACATGAATCCTCTTTCGTAAAAGAAGGCATTAAACTTCTAGCCAGAAAACAGCACCGACTATAGCTAGACAATGACAAATCCTGCAATGACTACTACCGATTCGTACAGCCGAAGCTAACTAGTTTGGGAACTGGAATTGAATCATAGTTGATTGATTAACAAACCAAAAGAGCCAAATACTTCACCATCAACAAAGAACTCAACTGCTAATCCACAGTTTGCTCAGATGATTCAGATAACACTAATACTTCACCATCAACAAAGATACACCAAGTTCTCAGAAGTGACCAATTACCCACTTGGGCTATAAAGCAACATTTCCCAAAAATCAAAACTTTATACTAAATTAAGCACCATTTCAATCCAAATCTATCAAAGTACCCCCAAAAAAACCCTTTTGTAACACATAAACACATGAATACATGCTCAAATTGAAACAAACCCTACCAAAAATTCAAAAAATAACTCCACCCCACCGATCAAATC
>DF357835.1:227-14140 GCA_000787875.1 Solanum virginianum | reverse complement strand
GGGATGAATTACTCGATTTCTTAATTGGATAACTCACTGGCACATTAAGAAGTATCGTAGTTACATTATATTGACAAAATGACCCATTTTTAATAAAGTGGCTATTTTTGAAAAGTTACATATGGCTTTAAATTCAAATTTTATCCATCTTCCATATCACTCAATCCATTAAAATATGGACGGGTTAGCATGGCATATACTCTACTCCCCAAGTTACTATGTATATTGCGGAGCTAAAGATGAAGGAAAGAAAGAAGAATAAGTCAAAATTGGAGAATTGAAATGAAAAAGTTGTTCTCTTTTTTCATTTTCAGATAGTTTGTGGGACTTTTAGGAAGTTGATGCATGAATGATCCATCATTCAATTTGTAATAGGTTTGGTTGATAGTAACTATTATAAACTTAGTATATGCACCTTATTTAATAATGTGACCATTAATGACAAATTGCTGTAAGTTGAGTGATCACTCAGATATTTAACTCAATTTTTGGGCTATTAAAGTATACTATTGATAAGATATAGATTCACCCCACAAGTTACATTTTCATTTATAGTTTTTGGAGTGGGGTTGGCATAGGCTAAGGCTATAGTAAATTAGGTAGAATGGTGAAAATGGAGGATGACTAGACTCTTTAAGTTAAATGGAACATACACAAATATATATATGTATGATACACCTCAATTTCTTTAAGGAAAAAGAACCTCATTCCTACTTTTGTTCATTATAATGATGTAATTTGCTCAAATTCCACTTCTATCCATCCATGAGGAAGTAGCAAAAAAAAGAAACAAAGAGAAAAATCATAAAATTTCCCCTAAATATGCATCCAAGGCTGTGATTTAGCGGTAAATAAAGTAACAATAGAATCATGACGTCTTATGTTTAAATTTAAGCAAAGGCAAATGCACTAGGCGATTTCTTCTCATTCGTTTCAATTTTGGTAGGCAAAGTTGCCTAGTAACTATAGTAGTGGAAGATAGTCAGTATGATGTGAAATAATCAAGATGCACATAAGCTTTGCTTTAACAACATCAATTATGCAAATTACATTCCATATGTTTGTAGTGGAGTCAATTAAAATGTTTGGCAAAAGACATTGTCACATATTTCAATTAGATTTTTGATGGTGAAAGATAATGACATTACCTAATATAATGAAATGTTTCAAAGCACATGTAATGGTTGAGAAGTTGACTGATTTCCACCATTACTTTACAAGGAAGTACCTAACTTATTCTTGAATACTTAGGTTTCTCCTGTAAAGAGAAACAATTTGAATCATTTTCCCTCTATTGAAGATTGGTTTTAGTTGAGAATTCAACTCATGAAAACTATTTGGGAGTGAAGTCCCAATGAAAGGATGTGCCAACAATTAAATTAGATGGCTCAACTAATCTAGATTTGTGCCTCGTAGAGTCTGTTAAATGAATGAGGTGATCGCATCTGTCAAGATTTTTTGAACATGAGACTTCTGATTAAATACAAAGGAATCTCCTCCATTCCGCTATTACCAGCTGGTGAGTTGAATGTCAAGTTCCTTTCATAAAGTTCTATATAGTCATAAAAGTTTATTTTTTGGGGTTTCCCCCTTAGTGTCTGGTACCCACGTTGGAGCTCGACTATATCCAAATTCGTGCCGCATATGGCCCCATTTGGCTGTATATAGTCATAAAATAAAAGTGTTCTTTCTTTTGGTTTCTCACCCAGTGTCCACATTGGAGCCTTACTATATCTAAATTCGTGTCGCGTAGGGCTTCATTCGGGGGAGAAACACTCCCTACCAAAGATTTTTTCATTCTCACGGCTTGAACTCGAGACCTCTGATTAAGAAAGAAATAGCCCCATCCGCTGCACCGTATCCTTTGCTGGTATATAGTCATAAAAGTTGTCACATGAATCCTCTTTCATGAAAGAAGGTACAATCCTCTAGCAAGCAAACAACACCAAAGTTTACCCATTTGCTCTTTCCTTTTGTCCATTCAAGACACAGTAATGTGTTTGAAACATCAGTCCAAATTCATGAACTTTTGTTTTGCCAAATGATGCATAAGTTGAAAAAACAAGACTTCTAGAGTCATAGACCTAAAGGCTAAATCCTAAAGATAGACTAGTAGAGCAAGGAGTATGATTAATTTTCTTTGATTTCCTATTTGACGTTGAATATTTATTCTAGGACTCGACTATTTCAGATTTGTATATGCTAATAATATTTAAATTAGTGAATAATAATTTAGGAGACTTATGAAAAAGCAACAAGGAATATCATAAAGTTCCCCTCAAATTCAACCTTGATAGACAAACAAATAAACAAGCAAAGATATATAAAATTAATAAATAGAGATATGTCCATTTTGTTTATAATAAAAAATTTAAACAACTGGAATCATGTCAATTCCAAATCAACATTTGACTTCAGAAACATAGTTGAATTAAATATAATTGATATTTTTCTTTTTCTAACATTAATTTAATCAAATCATATTATATCAAGCTCTTTTCACGTAATACAATTAAATCTCCTTGAAATGATGTTATTTGTCTGAATAGTTTTTTAAATGTCAAAATGAAATATTATTTTAGAAAACATATAATAATATAACATAACATGAAATGTCGATTTTCACACAGACATGCAAAAAAAATTGATTTTTATATTTAAAAAATACTACTATTATAAAAATGTGTGACAACTTAAAAGATCTCTTTTTTTAAAAAACTCCAATAGAAAATAACATAATTATTGGGGGAAAACTACAATTTGATATCAAAATTAAATTAGTACTAAGTATTAGGTAACCCCTCTTAAGGCATCACAAATATAAAATGTTATTTTTTCCTCTATATGTTTCTCCATTTGCCTTTTCCTAGTATTCAAAAGACTCATAATTTAGGAAATTTAGCTTCTTCTTTTTTATGGTTATTCATTTTTTTTTTTTAAAAAAAGGTTATTTTCAATTACTGAATTTTCAGTCCTTATCATTTACAAATTCTAAGATATGATGCCATTTGTTTAATTCAAGACCAAAGGTATAACTTTCAGCAATAAAAGAACATAAAGAAAAAGATAAATCCACCAAGCTAAAAAGATATCTTTATTTTTCCTTTATTATAAATGGTCATTAATTAATCATGGTTAAATATAAATATATTACTATAATATCTATTTATGCATTTTTTTTTCTATTTTATTCTTTATAAATAAGCTTTTGGAATCTTATTATTTAGCCAAAAGGAACTTGAACCATACTAGATGTTTTTGGTTTTCACCCGGTGTTTGATATCCATATTGAAGCTCGATTATATTCGATTTTATGTCTCGTTGAGCTTCATTTGGGAGGAAGCACTTTTTTTTTATTCCCAAGACTCAAACTCAAAATCTTTAAGTAAAAGAAAAACAATTTCATCCGCTGCTCCATATCCTTTCGTGGTATATTAGATGTTTTAGAAATTGTTTATACCAATTGGCAATTCCACATGCACATAAAAGTTGACAGCATCTAATGAATTACTATTATATATTGCCATGAAGCTCCACCACCATAATTATTATATCTTAAAATACAAGAATTCATTATATTCCTAATCTAATAATAAAAAAAAAAAGTTATCACAATATCAAATCCAACTTTTGGGGAATTGGAATCCACCACAAGTCCACAACTAAGGATTTCCATGTATTGTAAGTAAGAATCCTATCAATCTCCAATGTGTCAGAATTAAAAAATGTGATAAAGTGATCAATGAAGTGAGTGAAAAAAGATTGAAAGATGAAACGGAACGCTTTGATCTCATTCATCCTCAATATTCACGAGATGATCACCTTAGGATGATTCTTTTATCGATGAATGTGCTATTTATATTCATAGCCTTTGAAGGATGAGAACCAATTATGTAACATACAACAACAATAACATACTCAGTGAAATTCCACAAGTGGGTGTCTGAAAAGGCTAAAATGTGCGCAAACCTTACCACTACCCATAGAGATAAAAAGGTTGTTTCTGGAAGACCCTTGTCTCAAAATTATCAGTCCCTTCTGACCTACTCTATAACATAATACATAAAGACACAACTAATCCTATTAATCAACTATATCACAAAACCAGACATCATCCTATCCTACTAACCTTCAATCCTAATACGCGACCTCCACTCTTTTCTATCTAAGATCATATCCTTTGTGATCTGAAACTGCATCATATCCTGTCTAATCACCTCCCCCGAATACTTTTTCGGTCCACCTCTATCCTAATAGAACCAACTATGTAGCATCTACATCAAAAATTGAAGTATTGTAAGGAGCTTATAGCAAATATCATGAAAAATAATCGAGGTAAATGCAGTTCTAAATATAGAAAAGGACACAGTACATGCATCAGCTAAAGGAATATGGAATTCTGATTCCATATTTACATCAACAACTATATCAGAAAGCTTTCTTATCTACCTTTACACATCACATTCTAGCACTAAAATTATTCCAAGCAACAACATCAGAAGTTCAGAAATACTCATCTGGACCAAAAAAATCAAGACATTTAACAATATTCAGATGAAATGATCTCATGTTAATACATAATTGTCACAAAAATGACAACTTTTTTCAGTACTCTGATCCAAATAAACAAGGGTAAAATTTTCTTATATGATGAGTAAAGAGTCTAAATACTGTAAGGTTAGAGAAAACTCAGTAAACAGGTTTTTCTCTTATACCTGCTATAAATCAAATTAGAGAAATAATTTCCTTAAGAATCTTGGATCAACCTCTGCTTTGCCTAGCTCCCAAGCTAACATGAAGTGAATACCAAGAATCAAAACCAGTGACCATGTCCAAAGCCTTATACTTTGGATCGGTAAAATGAAAATAAGGAGGTTTTACTGAGCTATTAGCTGATCAAGCTTCATTTGCTCCATCCATGCACCTAGTTGATCAAATTGTTCAATCTGGGAACTCGATGCTGAGCCTTCGCTGATGTCTGCACCAGAACCAGTAAGGCCTGATGCTCGAGATGCAGATTTGTTCTTAGTTTCCTGTGGTGATTCTTTGACAAGAGATTGGACCCAAGATAGATCAGGCTCTTCTCCATTGTTGGCAAGCTCAAATGAAGATGATCTCCTTAACCTACCAAACTCCTCGTTGTTGACAGCCCAGTCTGGCTTTCCCGAACCTACACCCCAGTTTGTCCAAGTATCTGATGGAGAGCCAACAATGGCAGAAGCAGCACTTGAGCCAAGATCACGAGAGCTGAGACTCCTAAATTGATGTTGCTTGTCACCTTGAGCAAGCATTGAGACACGGGAATTTATTGGTGAGATCGGTTCCATTCCTCGGGGAGACATACTCCGCGAGGATGGAACTCCATAAGAGCCCTGCAATAGAGGATTGTCAACATTTCTTGGTGAAAAATTTGTATTAATTGGAGATAACATGCTCTTCTGCTGCTGCTGGAATTGGTTGAAAACTGCTGACTTGTGGGTAGGGGAAAAAACAGTTTGAGATAATGCTTGATCAGAATATCTAGGAGATGAGCCCTCAGCAGAAAATAAATCCTCAAGATTCGAAGGGGTTAAGGTCTTAGGACGAACTGAACGGTTAAAAGAATTAGCACTCATGCTGGACTGGGATAGGCAAGACAGTCCATTTAGTAGCTGCTGTTGCTGCACATCAAAATCAGACAACATAGTCAGGTCCTTAGCAGGGATATCTCTTGCATTTAGTGATGAACGCAAGCGACTGGACTGAAGATTGCTTCCAGGAAGATGCAAAACTGGGACATTTTGTGGTGACCAACCCATGTTTGAAACACCATTAGCCGAGGGAGACATTGGAGGAGTGAACGGTGATGGGGACATGACAGAGACTGAGGATGGAGAACCCGGTATTAGGCCCATTACAGCAGCAAAATCTATGGCATTGGCAGAAGTATTTGATCGAGGTGACAGAACAGCAGAACCAGTAGAGACATACAGTGGCCTGAGTTCCTCTTGCACGTGGGCAAAGAAACAAACTCTTCTATCGCACTTTGTACCATCTTTGCAAAGCCGAGTTCGATATTGTGCAGGATGCAACCAGCACTCAAAAACCCCATGAGCATATTCACACATGTCCCCTCGTCTGCAAGCTCCCTTGCGGAACTCAGGGCAAGGCACACAGCTGTAATGGTACTTTCTTGGATCTCTTCTTCGAGCATTTTCACCTGGATGGACAAACGGACATTCAGTCCAATCATGGGAGTATGCACGAGAGCAAGGCTTGATCTTAAATGAGAACATCCTGAATTCATCTGTGGAGTAGATGCTGTTTTTTATGTCAGGCAAGGAAGGATCAATCGGGTATTCTTTCTTCTCTGGAGGAGAGGGCACAGGGAGGTCACTAGACTTTGCACTCTTCGGGGAAGAAGTTGTATCTGAAGCAGAAGATGGCGATCTATTTCCCAGAGAAGGTGAAAGTGGTGGAGAATTTGAGTTTGAACTGGCCATAGACACCCTCAGGTTGCAATCTCCCATGCCATCAGTTTTGAGCAGATTTTCTAGGGAAGATTTCATGGTGTGAACCTTCAGAGAAGTAACTATAACATCAAGAGAGCGATGACCATTGGCATCTTTGAAGTTTGGGTCAGCACCAGCTTCTAACAGCAATTTGACAGCATCAACAGCATTCAAAGATCCACCTGAGGCAGCACAATGAAGGGCAGTGCTCTTATCACGGCCACATGAATGATTCACATCAACTCCAGGGAGAGAAAGAATCAGTTTTAAAACATCAATACTACCATATGTAGCAGCAACCATCAAAGGGGTTCTATGCTCGAGAACCATTTGCTTTGAGCCCTTTTGGCGCCCATACCACAACCCAACCTCATGAATACTGGATAGATCATGCTCAATCCATCTTTTAAAAGCATCTATATCGTTGTTGGCTGCAAATTCAAGCAAGCTAGCAAGAGTATCTTCAGTTTCAACAGTCAGATGATTCATGTTCATGTTTGTAGTTCAATATATACCAACTGAAAGAGAAGAAAATCAAGTATTAGTATCATAACACAATAAATCAAGCAAAATATATTACTATAAATCTAGAGCAGCCCCAAAAGACAACCTTCAGTGACACTGACAACTGATAAAAACTTAAATTTGATGGCACGTTCGCAGGTTCAGGAAGTAGTTGCTTTATTGACAGACTTTAACTTACTGTTAAAATGAGAATATTTGCACAATCAAAAATAATCTTTATCACAATAACAAAAACACAACTCACCATTCTGAAATGACACAAAAAAGGACACTTATCTTCTGATTCTCGAAGAAAAAGGTAAGGCATATATCAGAGAGACTGATGGGAACATATACTAATATTCTCAACAGAATGGCAAAATAGAAAAAGGAACATAGAAAAGACTATGTCTAGATCAACCTACGAATAAATTCACATACATTAGGCCATACATTTTAGGAGTATCTGCATATATCTATTTGGCTATGAATTTTGGGACTTCCACTCACAAAAGTTCAAATTTTTTCCCAAGTAAAATACATGTCCAAAGACAACTTCAAGAACTCAAATTCTCAAGTTTCAACTTCAAAATCTACAGAGCAACGGAACTACTTTTGTTGATTGATATTCTCATTTTAAAAACAAAGACAGATTCTACTATCTCAGAATCAAAAAATAACTTTTTTTAATCTTGGTTTTATTTCTTGAGAATATAACTGACCTTTCAAACCTTAGAACAAGATGCTTCAATCAAAAAGTTTGAAGTTCACTGTTCAATAAAAAAAATCCCCAAACCAACAAAATCTTTCCAACTACAACTACAAACTAAAAAAAGGTCAAAATTGCAGGTTATCAACCAAAATCATTGCCCAAAATTACATTTATTAAAAAAAATAAGAAGAAACCCCTAAACAAATATAAGTGGGGTCTACCTTTTAGCGGCGAGATGTTGTTTTCGATAAACCCTGAACTCTAATCAAGAATTAAGAAAACATTAACATAAATACACATATAAAACAAGGACAATCAGCAATTGAAAACCAACAGAGCAGGAACTGACCATCAAAAAGTAAAAACATAATAAACACATGGCAAGTGAAATAAAAGCAATCCTCACCAAAAATTGAGCTAATTAGATCAAAAAAGAACATTTTTTTGTGACCAGCAGCAACCCCTTATACCATTTCACGTCTATCAGTTCATATATACATAAAGATACAGATCTAGAGAGAGAAACTGAGCAAGACTTGATTTTTATAGATCTACAGAGAGAGAAAAGGGTTGTAAAAGAAGGGATTTTTTACAGATCTAGAAAGTAAAAACATGGGAAGTTAAATAAAAGCAATTCTCACCAAAAATTGAGCTAATGAGATCAAAAAAAGACAAGTTTTTGTGACCAGCAGCAGCTCCCTAGTACCATTTCATGTCTATTTATATAGATATAGAGAGAGAAAATGAACAAGACTTGATTTTTATAATCTAGATAAAGAAAGGAGAGTTTGGGGAGGAAAAGAAGGGATTTTTACAGATCTAGAGAGAAAGAAATTTGGGCAAAGACTTGATTCTTCCTATTTTCTCTTCTCCATTTCCTATGCTTTTCTCTCCCTCTCTTTTCTCTTTCTTTATTTCTCTTTATTTATTCACTCATTAGTATACTCATCACTCTCAAGTTTACCTTATATTATAAGAAAGAAAATAAAAAATAAAATTACTAAATACATTTAATTATAAAATAAAATAGAATTATTATGCCATTGTTTCTTGACTTGTGTCTTTTTTAGGTAATATGTTTGACATTTCAAGAGTAAAATTTATTTTGTTTCCTTTTTCGTTTTTTTTAGTTTAAGATTATAAGATTTAAAAAATATTATTTTTTTTATTTTTTTTTACTTATCATCATTTTACCTTTTTAAGATTAATTGACTAAATTTTAAAGCTAAATTGTCTTTTGTCTTTTTGGGTAATATGTTAAACATTATAAGACTAAAATTTATTTATTTACCTTTTCATATTTTTAATTTAAGTTTATAAAATTCAAAAAATATTACTCCCTCTGTTCATTTTTATTTGTCACAGTTTCATTTTTTGAAGTCAATTTGACTAAATTTTGAAAGATAAATTTAATATTTAAAATTTAGATGATTAAAAACTATACAAAAAATGTTATGAGTTGCAATCCTTCTCATATTAATATGATGAAGAAATATATCTTAAAATGCTGGTCAAAGTTCATGTAATTTGACTTCGATAAATAAAATAATGACAAGTAAAAAGTGACGGAGAGGAGTATTCATTTTCTTGAATTCGTATCAAGTCAAAAGAGATCACATATGGAGACTAAATTTATTTTGTTTCCTTTTCGTATTTTTAATTTAATATTATAAGATTCAAAAAATTATATTCCCTTTTTCACTTTTAATTATCAACGTTTCACTTTTCGAGGTCAATTTGACTAAATTTCAAAGCTAAATTGAAGTAGTTAAATTAAATATTTAAAATCTAAAATTTAAATGTTTGAAAACTATAAAAAAAAAATGTTATAGATTGCAATCCTTCTCATATTAATATGATAAAAAAATATATTTCAAAATATTGATCAAAGTTCACATAGTTTGACATCGATAAGTGAAATGATATAAGTAAAAATAAACGGAGAAGATGTTATTTTTTAAATTTGTATCAAGTCAAAAGAGATCACATATGAAGATTAAAATTTATTTTGTTACCTTTTTGTATTTTTACTTTAAGATTACATGGTTCAAATATATTTTTTGCTTAAATTTTGTATCAAATTAGAATAGAACAATAAGATTGATATAGAGAATAATATATAATAACATTTTTTCTAAATGTTATTGCTAAGGTTCTCTTTTTTTATTTTTTAATATTTTTTTTTTAAATATCACTTTTATATATCTTACTTAAATTAAAGATCAATTAAAAATATATTTTTTATCTTTACAAAATAAGAATAAAACTACATGTGCATCACATTATGAAATTACTTATAATGTGTAGTTGTGGTGTATGTTTTATTAGTAAACGCATTATCATTTGCCATAGTGAATTATATGGTCTCAAAAGCAATAAAATCATAAAGTGAAATTAAACTCTCATCAATGAAGAAGTTTAATTAATTAATTATTAAATGTGAATTTATTTTTTAAAAAGCACATAGTAAGGTAATTTATGTTATGTATTTATTATATATAATCATGATCTTTTTAATATAAAAGTATGTTTTCTAATTAATTTATTTCTAGATTGAATTCTAGATATTGTATTTATGGGCGATTCTTTCAAATTCAAACTTAATGACGCTATACGTTGCTTCATTACTCAATAAAGTGTCTTCATTATTAGATTAATATGATTTACAAAACTTCGTTATTAGTCATGAAAAAGCTTTGAAGTAAGTTTAATTTATAAATTTATGAAATTGTTACTAAAATTAATATGTGATGCTTTGAAAGATTGGACATATTATGAGGTGTTCATATTTTCAAATCAAGGAATACTGATGCAAATTTGAAGACCTTTTAAAAAATCGAACGTACAACTATGTATTCTATTCATACATCGTTGTACCTGCTGTGTATTCATGTATCTTATGTATTTATTTCACTATTATTGTATCAAATATATTTGTTTCTATCTGATATTGATTACACATTTGTGTCAATGTATCAAGATGTATATACTTCTTGTTATTCATTTTGTGTTAATGTCTTGTGCATCATGCAACTTGTTATATATTCGTATCAATGTATTCAAGTCTATTAGTTCCTTCTTTTACTTTTGTATCATGTATTTGAGTGTATTTCTGTTCACTATTATATATTTTTTATCAATGTTCAGCATGTCTATATCGTGTTCATCACTAAAGTGCATCTATATCAATGTCATACCAATGTATTCAAATTAAAAAAAAAATCTAACAACAACAAAAAAAAAATATCATACAAGTAATAATTAGTGATACAACAAAATCAAAGAAGAAGAAAAAATTTCGTAGTGCAATTCCTCTGTTTATTATGGAAAAAATACTACTATAAAATTTCATAATTTCATGGATTATGGAAGATTGAAATGCTATAATAAATTTCTTTTTTTGAAAAAATATTGCTGCACAATTAGTGCATTGCATTAAATATTATATTCATATTCAGAGTAACTCTCTAAAAATAAACCAAACATGATAAATATAACTAGATACAATTAAATAGCCAACTAAAAATAATTATAAATAATAATAATTTTTAATTATAATTTAATCTCAAACTATAATTTTATAATCCTAAAAATAATTCATACTTGTGGGTGTGGACTATTATTTTAAAAAGTTATTTTATAATGGACATTGTTTGCTTTTAGCGTGAAAAACGAAGCTATTCAATCTTTATTTAATTCAAATACTTTTTTTATTTGATTATTTTATATTTTTATTGGTTGTCTTATTTAACTTGGGAATTTGTCCAAAGACCGTAACGTCCAATACTACTTTTCGGTTACAACTCTTAACATTTTGTTTTTTTAAAAAAAATTAACGTTTAGTAAATTTAATAAAAAAATGTAAAAGTATATTTTTTTAAATCTCTATTATCAAAGCTTGAAGCAAAACTTTCGATCCAAAATTATAATTATTTTATCGTAACCTTATTGGTATATGATGAAATATTTTTTTTCAAAATTAACGTGAGAGAATTAATGACTTTCGTAATTCTTATAATAATAATTAATTATTAATTGATCATTTGTATTGATTAATCAACCTTAACATATTATTATTATTATATCAGTCTTTAATATTCAAATATACCAAGAAAAGTCCTTATACAGCATCTTTAATATATATTCAATCAAATATTGAAAAATAATTTCTTGAGATAAAACATTTATTTGTATACCAAAAGTATTTTACTTGGGGAGTCAGATCAAGTCAATGATCCTACTCCGATTTATATTAAGAATAATATGCTGAGTAACTTTGAATTATCTTGTGACAATACACAAAGTAAGCACACAAGGACTCCGTAAGTCTTTGATCTTGATCAAACAATCAGTAATTTTATTTATCCACATCTGTAGATACAATATCTCGAGTGCCTATGATGAATGATCATATCTGCTGGCATGTAATATTTGGACACAATATTTGTTATAAATTTAAATTATAAAACATGGAATGATATGCACCTAAATTTTCAAATACAATATGTGACATCATTGAATTTCCCACTTAAACATACAAAAATACTAAAAATCTAAAACTATCAAAGTGAATTTGGAAAAAAATTTAAAACTAGTACCAAACATAAAGCTAAAATAAGAATGATAATAAGTTCAACACGTTAAACAATCACATTCAATTAACTGAACATCTAGAAGTAAAATACTATTGTGGTGTGAGTTATAAGATCATATCAAAATTAATTCTGATACTTAGTTTGATATTACAATAACACAATCATCAAAATGATAAGTGAAATAACATTGCTCATAATAACGCAACGCGATAAACAATTAATTATATATTTATGAGGAAACTATTATTTTCAAAATGGAGGATACGT
The DNA here is from genome assembly GCA_000787875.1 of Solanum virginianum. Lineage (NCBI taxonomy): Eukaryota > Viridiplantae > Streptophyta > Magnoliopsida > Solanales > Solanaceae > Solanum > Solanum virginianum. The sequence goes on along the minus strand of DF357835.1, from coordinate 1,571 downwards.
GGTAGATGGACTTTTTAATTGATTGATGGTCCACTAAATCCAAAACCTTTTAACTAATTTGACAAAACATTTAAAATAAACCATTTGTGATTAAAGCCTCTAAAATTACCAATTGTTGACATGTGTGTGGTCAATAATTAAAGTCGCACTTTAATGTTCACTTTTTAAAAAATAAAATAAAATTATTTTATTGTCATCTTCCACAAAATAAATTTGGGTGTTTTTGGCTGCCCCCACATTTTTTTTCCTTTCTACTTTTTATCAGAATATATTTGTGTGTTTTGATTTATTCATTTTTGTAACAATTTATTGAAATGAAAAAAACATGTCTACAAGAAAGAATATAATTAAACAGTAGATTTTGAAGGTCAAAAAGATTATGGATGAATGAGTGAAGAAATTTTTTTGACTAGAAATATTTATTCCTCTATGATTGATGGTCCAAAAAGAATTACACTTTCACATTAAATTTAAAAATCTTGATTTTACAAAATGTTACCTCCTCCATTTGTTTTTATTTGTTACGATTTTCTTTCTGAGAGTCAAACAATATAAATTTTGATCAATATTTTAAGATATTTTTTTATCATATTAATATGAAAAAAAGTTATAGTTTATAGTATCTTTCATTAGTTTTTGAATCTAAATTTTACTTTAAAAATATTAAATTATTATAATCTAATTTATTTTAAAAATTAAGTAAACAGATTCTCAAAAAGAAAAATATAACAATTATTTTGGAATGTTGTTTACTTAGTCAACTCAAATAATAAAATAAAGTTTCATTTAATTATGACTTATGAGGTACCCAAAATGAAAATAACCCAAATTTATATAATGAATAATTACAGTGAATGGTCATTTGACCAAACTAATTAACAAAAAATGATCATTCACTATATTAGTCAGTGTATATTTCATGTGTAGTCAATTATATTTAGTTTTTTGAGTGCATCATAATTTATGTTCATTGTATAATTCATACATAAATAATCTATCTTATATAGTAAGTGTATAATTTTTATGACTTTCGCAAACAGTAATGTATGGTCATCTTATATTTCCTTATTTTTAACTAGTTTTTTTTTATATAGAAATATTTGAAATTATTCCTTTATGTAATTGTTGATTTGGACTGTTATGTTTTTGGGCCAATTTAAGCACTAAATAAGACGAAGAAAAGGCCTAAACCTTGGTACGAAATTATTCCTTTATGTAATCTCTTAGTCGGTTTTATACTTACATTTGTAGTATATAAATAATATAAGCTTAAAATTTAATATGGCAAAATAATTATATTTATATAATTACACGGCATAATCTTAGCTATGCGACCTAGAGGGG
>DF357836.1:129979-221496 GCA_000787875.1 Solanum virginianum | reverse complement strand
ATCAGGTCAAACCAGCTTTTAAATACTCAAACACATGCAGCCAGCTAGCATCAGTGCTTAGCATATCTCAATCATAGCCTCTCTTAAAAATTATAATTTTTATCAAGAGTATTTGTAACACACCAAACCTTAAAACCGCAGCTAAAGTACATATATCGATATTGTCGAGTCTCAACATCAATAATATATCCCATAGTACATACATAGTCACCACCAAACATGGAATTGATCATAAAACCTCTTTCTGCGGCTCCCATAATCTCTATTCCTATAGGCTCCCTATCTAACTGTCCAACCTCATATATATCCTATTGCTGCTCATAGGCTTTGGAGGCTGCTCCTTATCTTGTATTGATGATACAACCCTACCCTATCCCTAAGGTGGACCTCTGTGCAGTATATTTGCGAAGGGATTAGCCAAATCAGATTGCTAAATTGATGGACCATTGAGAATATCGCACAATAGGAGTCTACTACACTAGAAGTTTCCTAAATATCCCATAGCCTCCTAGAGATAAGACACAAATGTCTCCACACCCATCCACAGGACTCTACTAGATGGTAGCTCTATGTAAATGAGACCAGTAAACCATAAGCTCAAATACCAACTTATCACAACTCGGCTCTAGTTATGATGACCCCTGTTGGGTCCCACCCACAAGTAGGCTAATCACACAACTCTAAGTGTACCTATGCTAAATCATTATTCCCTACTATATAGATGCATTGACATTAATAATATAATCTACCCTGAACCTAGGAGTCAACAGTACAGAGTTACGATAGAAACAATCACACACCCATATATATAGATACATAATAATAAGACATATATCAAGGAATAATCCTATATATACAAGCTACTACACTGTACAAGGTTGATGTCTTGATATAAAAGATTGTCCTAAAAAGAAAGTAGAATATCGAGTGTCTAGAGCAGTGCTCATCAAGAGTCTCCTAAAACACTCATAAACCCCAAAATCAATGACTGCAACTAGAACCTAGACCTGTAATATAGGAAGATATAGAAATATAGGTGGTGGGTACCAGAAAAAGGCACCTAGTAGGAATCATCGGACGCCTTAGTGAAATACCATAAATATGGAAATCTCAAAACTAAAAGTAAGGACTCAAACTTTTTATAACTTCTTTAGAGCATGGAAATTTGGTTTTGGAAAATTTTGGATCAAGGTGACACTCCATGGAAGCCTTACAATTTGTGTGGTGCTATACACACCTTGTGGAGCCTCCTTGAAGTGGCCCTCGGCCTTATCTGAGTTATGAGGACCTTGGTGTGGTGTTTAAGACCATGGCATACCACACTTTGACCTCGTACAGACTGTGTGAGACCATATAGCCATATGGTTGCCTTGGGCTTGAGTCTCCATATTTTTGAGTGTAAATGAAGTGGTACGACCAAGTATACGGTTCGTATGCCCTTCCGTATGGGTTCCGGAATGAAATTTTTTAAAGTATTGGATCATCATCTCAAAACATCATCGTGGAGGAATTTTTCTAAGTGGAGTGGGGCAGAGGATGCGTATGTATCTTGGTATGATCCCTACCACCCTCCATATGGATGTCTATGATGAATTTTTCTAAGTATAGAATTGTAGTTTTGGACCTCCATCAAGTGAAAATTTTCCAAGTATTGCACCACAGGAAAGTGTATAGTCCGTATGGCCTATCATAGGCTATACCAGCCCTCCCTAAGATGAAAAATATAGTTTTTTAACTAGTTTCACTGATAGCATTTTCATAATTATGGTTTATCCTAAGGGTCTTTTGTGACCTTCTATACTACCTAAAAACTTTCAAATGACATATACTTTATTCCTTTCATTCAAATTCATTTTTATACTTAGAATTCTCTCAAGTCAATCTTAAGAGCACTCTCAAGGGACTCTTGTGAATCTATGCTTGGGAATCAAGGGAAGATGCATTCATCTTCAAATTTCTTCTTGAATCTTCTTTATTAGCTAAGGTATGTTGGTTTGATTCTTGGCCCCTTTCAACCTAGAAGACCCAAACTCTTTTCAAGTGATTTTTAGGAATTTTATCTTACTTTAAATATGGGTTTTGAATACTATGTTTATTAAATTCAATTAATGTATGAGCTATGTTTATTTATTGATGTTAAAGAGCTTGAAGCCATAATATGATGAATTACATTAACATTATGAAGTTATGAATGTGCATGCATCTTTTAAAGCTTGATTTGAGCATGGGTAATCTATATAATAATTTAAATATGAATTTTATTTATTTGTTTATTTGAATTTCATAATGTATTGTTGGTTTAAGTTTGAATCTCTATTACCCATGTTAATCTCATCTCTTTCATGGCATATACATACATGACTATGGTTTTCATGAAGATTATGAAGCGTGTCAAGACCCAATTATGTTTAAGTATATGATTTTGATAAGATTATGGTTATTACAAGAATGTGATCACATGTCTATGATTAAGGCTCATTGAGAAATTATGGGTGTTTACACTACTATGTTTAGGGAACATCAATTGATGTTTGATTTGAGGTGGACTATCCCCAAGGCTCCATACTTATTTCTCAAGAATGTGCTCCGAAGGAGTTATTCCTATGCATGAAAAGTATTACATGAAGTGTGTTTTAGCTTTCAGTCTAAGTCCGCAAGATTATGACGAATGTGATTTTGCCTTTAACCCTAAGTATGCATGAAATCATTTGGAAGTCTGTTGGCTCTTTTACAAGCATGCATGTATATATATTTTAGTAGGATGATGACCTAACGCTGATGGGATTGGAGGCTGGGAGGGCTATCCCCAAGGGTCCATACTTTTTTCTCTTGAACTGTGTGCCTAATATCGGTATATGTTTATGCCCCTATAGGTGAAAGAAGAAGAAGAATGTTAAGGATCTACCTTTGGCAAGTAGGTCACCTTTTTATCCATTGTGGGGAAGATGACAGAGTTCAATGTTATAGCTCACTTGGTCTTGTGCCGGTTACAGTCTTATCCTCATTATATATGAAGTATTTTCACATTCATGTATCATGTACCTCATGGCATATTGATATAAGATATTCATTTATTATATGATTCTTTCTATATATGTGCCCATGTCATCTAACATTAAATCTAGGTTTAATGAGTTCATGTGCATTGCATGCCTGCATACTTAGTACATTCAAATGTACTAATGTATACTTTATGCCTACATGATCTAATCATGTAAGGACCGAGGACTACTTTCATCCACCGTACGACTGTTAGCTTGGTTCTTGAGATTTGCTTGTTATGGTGAGTCTTATAGTTCATGTTATTTACTTTGAGGGTGAGCCAAATGTATTTCTTACCCTAATTCTATCTTATGACTAGAGGAATTATTGGATATCTTGTAAACTCTTTTATGTTTATATGCTAAGTGTTGTATTCAGAGATTATGTTTATGGTTGTGGCTATCTATTGGATATCGTTTTATGGATTGATTATGAGTAATATGATATGCTTTTATGTTATGATGTCAAAAATTCTAAGTCCCGTTTATGGCTACCTATTGGTTATCGTTATATGGAATGACAATGAGTCAAACTTACCCGCCTCTTAGTATTATGTGTTACATGTTATGTGAATTAATGATACTCCCTTTCCCTTTGACACCCCATAGCATGAGTGCTATTTTTCCATCCTTTAGAACTATGTGTTCACTATTCATTTACACTTACGAACAAATGATGTTTGAATGGATGCCACAAGGCTTATTTAGGGACTCTCAAGATCTCATTTGCCATGTCACTTCTAGGATCTAGGTCCGAGTCATGACAAGCTTGGTATAAGAGCACTAGGTTTGTAATGATCCTCCGAGTCCAACATGTTGTGGTGAGTAGAGTCCTATTCATGGGTTTGAAGTGCATCATACCTATGATTGGAAGGCTCTGATAACATTCTAAGTATTGAGTCACTTTTTCATATCTTATGCCATTCCTTGGACTGTTTCTTATGGTTTTCTTATCCTGATGATGTCCTTGCTACATTACAGAAGATGCCTCCACAAAGAGCTCCCCTAGCAAGACCAGATATGGCTTGTGAGGGTCAAGTTCCCAAAGGGCCTATAGAAGAGCTTATCTCTAATGGTAAATTCCATGCGGCCTTTGCTATGCTTGCCCAGGTGGTTACTACTCAGACTAGGCAGGTTAATCTTCCTCGGGATTCTACTCTGGCTTCTAGGGTGAGGGATTTCACCCGAATAACTCCTCTAGAGTTCTATGGTTAAAGGATGATGAGGATGCTCAAGAGTTTATTGATGAGTTCACTAAGGTGTAAATTGTTATGGGAGTTACTTCTTAGAAAGTGTTGAGTTGGCTGCATAGCAATTGAAAAATATGGCATACTCAATGGTCGATGGAGAGAGTATATGGTAATGTTGTTAATTGGGTGGAATTCAAGTTCGCATTTCTGGATCATATCTTCCCACTTAAGCTTAGGGAAGCCAAGATGATTGAGTTTATCTACCTCAAACAAAGTGGTATGATTATGATGGACTATGCCCTCAAGTTCACAAAAATCTCCAAGTATGCTCTGTGGCTGACCCCCATTCAAGATACACAAGTTCATTTCTTCTATCTATGATTTTTTTGTAAAGAAATATCATACACCTATGCATATTCGGGATATGGACATCTCTAGGCTCATGGTATATTCTTAACAAATTGAAGGAGAAAAGGATGCATGATCCTCAGAGGGCCCATTATGATGGTACATTCTCCAACTCTAAGGGTGGTAGTTATGGTCGCTTTCAATAGGGCCAAGGTTATAATGCTTGGGTTACTAATTCTAGGGTGCCTCCTTCTAAGCACCTATTGAGGGTAGGCCATTACCTCCACAGTGTGATAATTATGGAAGGATTCACCTTGAAAAGTTCTTGTGGGGTTCAAATACTTGTTATGTTATGTGAGATGGGACAAAAGCTTGTTGATTGCCCAAAGGCACCGAAAAAGGGTCAAATGATTCAAGGTAATCAAGCTCCACCGAGAACTCCACTAGGTAGTGCCCAAAAAACAACATGTTCAATGCTTTGCATGCTTGACAGGAAGTGTAGGAAGCTTTGAATTTTGTGAGTAGTATGTTGAAAGTTGACTTTTATATTTAGGCTTTGCTTGATCCAAGTACAAATTTATGTTATGTATCTCCTCTGTTAGCTATTAAGTTTAGTTTGAGTCCTAAAATCTTGAGGAAGCCTTTTCCAGTTTATACTCCTGTGGGTGAATCTATTGTTTCTCATAGAGTTTATCAAGGTTGTCCTATGTTTGTGTTGTATAAAGTCTTCCTGTGTGATCTTGTGGAACGTGAGATTTTTATTTTGATGTGATTCTTGGGATGGATTGGTAGCATGATTCATATGCCTCTATAAATTTTTGAACTCGAAAAGTCAAGTTCAAATTTCCGAATGAGCCCATACTTGAATGGAAAGGTAGTGACTCCACTATTTAAGGTCAGTTTATTTCATAAACGAAAAGAAGGAATTGGAAAAGAAAAGGGGGAGCTATTGTGAAGCCTAGAAAGGCGGAAGCGGAAAATCGCTTATACCGAGTTCCATCTGAAGGCCAGAAAGATGATTTCCAAGGGGTGTATTTATCATATTGTGAGGGTCAAAAATGTGGAATTCGAGTCACCTACTTTTGAATTAGTCTCGATAGTGAATGCATTTCTAGATGTTTTTCCCAATGACTTGCCCAGTATTCCTCCCGAAAGGGAAGTAGACTTTGGCCTAGATCTTCTCTTAGATACTCAACCTATCTCTATTCCTCCTTATCGTATGGCAGTAGTTGAGTTGACAGAGTTGAAGGATTTGTTAGAAAAGGGCTTCATTAAGCCAAGTATATCTCTATGGGCTGCTCCGATGTTATTTGTAAAAAAGAAAGATAGATCTCTTCGGATGTGCATTGACTATAGGCAATTAAATAAGGTGATTACCAAGAATAAGTATACGTTGCCTAGGATCAATGACTTGTTCAACCAACTTCAAGATTGAATAAGGTAACTATTAAATATAAGTATTTGTTGCATAGGATTGATGACTTGTTTGATCAACTTCAAGGGGCTATCCATTTCTCAATGATTAACCCCGTTCTTGTTATCATCAGTTGAAGGTTAGGGAGTGTGACATCCCCAAGATGACTTTTTGGACTAGGTATAGGCATTTTAAATTTATGGTGATATCGGTTGGTTTGGCTATTACACCATCTATGTTTTTGGATCTTACGAATCGGGTGTTCAAGCCATTCATTGATATTTTATGGTTGTCTTCATTGATGATATTCTTATTTATTCCCGAAGAGAGCGGGAGTACACAGATCATTTGAGGTTGATTCTTCAGACCATGAGGGATAAAGAGTTGTATGCTAAGTTTAGAAAATATGAATTTTGGTTGGGTGAAGTAGCTTTTCTTGGTCATGCAGTTTCTAGTGATGGTATTAAGGCTGACTCGAAGGAGACCGAGGTCATGACGAACTGGCCTAGACCATTGATTCAATCAGATATTTTGAGTTTTCTTAGGTTGCCTGGTTATCATAAAAGGTTTGTTGAAAGGTACTCATCTATTGCACCTCCATTGACTAAGTTAACTCAAAAGAAGGCAAAGTCTATATGGTCAAACGAATTGTGAGAAGAGTTTTCTGACCTTGAAGGATCGTCTTACATCGGCTCCTATTTTGACTTTACCAAATGGCTTAGATTGGTTTGTGGTGTATTGAGATGCTTCTCAGATTGGGTTGGGTTATGTACATATGCAACATGGTATGGTGATAGCTTTTGCTCCAAGGCAATTGAAGGAGCATAAGCGTAATTACCCGACTCATGATCTTGAGTTAGCGGCGGTGGTATTTGCCTTGAAGTTTTAGAGACACTATTTTATGGGGTGTATGTAGATGTTTTCACGAATCACAAGAGTTTGCAATATGTGTTCACCGAATGGGATCTTAAGTTGAGGTCAAGGAGATGGTTGGAACTGCTTAAGGATTACGACATGAGTTTACAATATCTCCCTGGCAAGGCAAATATTGTAGTCAATGCTCTTAGTAGGCTATCTATGGGAAGTATGGCTTAAACTGATGAATGGAAGAAAGAGTTGGCAAAAGAGGTTCAACATTTTGCAAGATTAGGTATTAGGGTGGTCGATTCTAACAATGGAGGTATTCATGTTCAGAATGGGGCCGAATGTTCTATAGTTGTTGATGTAAAGGCTAAGCAAGATCTAGATACATCATTGTTGAGTTAAAGAAACTAGTTATCGAAGAGAAGATAGAGGTTTTAACCTAAGGAGGAGATGGTGTGCTTCGGTATCAAGATCGGTTATGCGTTCTAGATGTGGATGATATTAGGAGGGTGATCATTAGTGAAGCCCATAACTCTCATTATTCTATTCTTTTAGGATCTACTAAGATTTTCAGGATTTGAGGGAAGTATATTGGTGGTATGGTATGAAAAAGGATATAGCAAAGTTCGTATCCGAATGCCTAATTATCAAGAAGTGAAAGTAGAGCACCAAAAGCCCAGTGATTTGACCCAAGATATTGACATTCCTACTTGGAAGTAGGAAGATGTGAACATGGATTTTGTGGTTGGTTTGCCTCAGACTAGAAGGCAATTTGACTATACTTAGGTTATAATTGACAGGATGACTAAGTCTACTCATTTCTTACTAGTCAAGACTACCTTTAGTACCAAAGATTATGCAAGGGTTGTACATCCAAGAGTTGGTGATGTTGCATGGTATGCCTAGGTCTATCCGATTGGATCATGGTACCCAATTTACTTCCCACTTTTGGAGGTCGTTTCAAAGAAGACTTGGTATTAGGGTGAAGTTGAGCACTGCCTTTCATCCTTAAACTGATGGACAAGCTGAGAGCATAATTAAAACTTTGGAGGACATGTTAAGGGCTTATGTGCAGGAATTCATAGGTAAATAGGGTGATCATCTTCCACTCATTTAATTTGCTTATAATAATAGCATTCATGCTAGCAATAGTATGACACCATTTGACGCTTTCTATGGTAGGAGATGTAGATCTCCAATGGGGTGGTTTAAGTTAGGAGAGATGGCTTTGATTTGCCTAGATTTGGTGTTGGAGGGTATGAAGAAGGTGAAGTTTATTAGGGAGAGGTTGAAAAAGGCCCAAAGTCACCAAAAGTCCTATTCCGATGTTAGGGAGAGGGATCTTGATTTCATGTCGGTGATTAGGTGTATATCAAAGTCTCATGTGTAAAGGGTGTGATGCATTTTGGGAAGAAGCCCAAGCTAAGTCCCCGGTATGTAGGTTATCATAAAATTGGGAACGTAGCTTATAGATTGGATGGCTCCAGATTTGAGTTCTATTCACCTAGTTGCCATGTGTCTATGTTGAGAAAGTTGGTTGGTGGTCCTAGTACTATTGTGCCCTTGGAAGGTGTGGAGGTTGAGGAGAACTTGTTTTATGAGGAAGTTCCGATAGAGATTATGGATAGGCAAGTGAAGCATCTTTGTAACAAGGATGTGGCTTCGATTAAGGTACTTTGGAGAAATCAACATATGGAGGGTGCTATGTGGGAGGTAGAGTTGGACATAATGAAACAATATCCCCATCTTTTCCAATCTTCTCAAGCCTAAGGTAGTAGGTTCTTTCTTTTCCAAGTGGTCCTAATTCTTTTACTCTTGAATTTCATGACATAAAATGCATACATTTGCACCAGAATGATTTTTATAATGTTTTGAATGATTGATTACATTTTGATATAAATTTTAATGACTTTATGATTTTCAAGTGGCAAAATAAGCATTGTACCTTGTATTTGAATGTTTCATGTTCTAAGTCAATCCTTTCAATCCTTCTCTGGTACATTCAAGGATGAATGTTCCCAAGTGGGAGATGATGTAAGGATCCACACTTTGTACGACTTCGTTGGAGCTTCAAATCTGGTTTTGAAAAGTTTTGGACCAAGGTGACACTCCATGGAAGCCTTCACAGTTCGTGTGGTGCTATACGGACTGTGTAGAGCATACTTGAAGAGGCCCTTGGCCTTATATGGGGTGTAAGGGCCTTGTTGTGGAGTTTAGGACTAAGGCATACCACATTTCGACCTCACAGACCATGTGAGACCATACATTTTGAGCCTAAGTGAAGTGGTACAGCTAAGTATATGGTCCATATGGTGTGGTAAGGTTCGTATGCCCTTTTGTATGGGTTTCGAAGTAAAATTTAACTAAGTACTGAATCACTGTCTCGTAATATCATTGTGAAGGAATTTTTCAAAATAGAGTGGGATAGAGGAGGCACATGGACCATATGGCTTGGTACAGTTCATGCCATCTTCCGTATGGATGCCTGTGGAAAGTTTTTCTAAATATGGAATTACTATTTCGGACCTCCGTCAAGTGAAAAGTTTCCAAGTCTTGGACCACGGACAAGTGTATCGTCCGTGTGGCGTATCGCAGACCATACCACCCCTCTCTGAGACAAAAATTTAAGTTTTTCAACTCATTTTATTAATGGAATTTTCATAATTATGGTTTATCCTAAGGGTCTTTTGTGACCTTTTATGCTACCTAAAGACTTTCAAATGACCTATACTTTATTCCTTTTATTCAAATTTATTCTTACACTTAGAATTCTCTAAAGTAACTCTTAAGAACACTCTCTTAAAGGACTCTTGTGAATCTAAGCTTGTGAATAGATGGAAGGCTCATTCTTCATCAAATTTCTTATTGAATCTTCTTCATTAGCTAAGGTATGTGGGTTTGATTCTTGGTCCCTTTCAACCCAGAAGAGCCAAACTCTTTTCAAGTGATTTTCAGGAATTTTAGCTTACTTTAAATATGGGTTTTGAAGACTATTATTAATTAAATTCAATTGATGTATGGTCTATATTTATTTATTGATTTTAAAGTGATGTAAGCCATAATATGATGAATAAACCTCAGTTCCAAGAAATCATATCTTCTAAAATCTGTACCTACAGAATTTGATAATCGGCTTTTCCCTAGAAATAAAATGCATTGAACTGATGAAGTTATGAATATGCATGTCCCCTTTAAAGTTTGATTTGAGCATGGGTAATCTATATTATGATTTGAGCATGGGTAATCTATATTATGATTTAAATGTGAATTTTACTTATGTTTTTACTTGGATTTCATAATGAATTATGATTTTCTCTTCTCACTCATGGCATATGCATACATGACTATGGTTTACATGAAGGTTATGAAGTGGGTCAAGACGTAATTATATTTATATATATGATATTTATAAGATTATGACTATGACATGAATGTGATCACATAAATGTCAATGATTAAGGCTCATTGAGCAATTATGGGTGTTTACACTACTATGTTTAGGGAGCATCGATTGAGGTTTGAGGTAGTGTGGGTTATCCCTAAGGGTCCATATTAATTTTCAACAAGGTGCTCCAAATGAGCTATTCCTATGCATGAAAAGTATTACTTCAAGTACTTTTGGCGTTTTAGCTTAATTAAGCATGATTATGAATAATGTGATTTGGGCTTTAAGTCTAAGTATGCATGAAATGATTTGGAATTCTTATTGAAGCATCTTTGTAACAAGGATTTGGCTTATAATGTGATTTGGGCTTTAAGTCTAAGTATGCATGAAATGATTTGGAATTCTTATGCCTCTTTTACAAGAATGTATGTATATATATTCTAGTGGGATGATGACCTAGCATCGATGGGAACGGAGGCAGGGTGGGTGTCACGTCCCAAGCTTTGGGCCTAGACGTGATACGGTGAATGAGGAACATGTAGGAATCCCAATCAAGCCTATTAACTTGTCATTACACATCCTTGGTCGCAGAAGTATATAAAAGGCATAAAGTAAGCAAAAGGAACAAGGGGCTAAAGGGATAGCTTGTCAAAACATTAACATCAAGGAAAAAGAGTCATAGCTCATATCATAAATGCACAACTCGTCGAACAAACACCACTAAATACATAGATAGAGCGAACATAAGATAGTGTCTCAATACATAGAAAATAATAACATAGACTAAGGTCCCCGAAATGGAGGACTCACCAACAAACTTGGAATAGCACAGACTAGCCACATGGAGGATGAGGATGATCAACTTGAACACCGGTTCCTACATTGTGATATCATGTAGGCAATAGTATGTGTTAGTACATTTGAATGTACTAAGTATGTAGGATACAATGCAACAAGAATTAGGTACCATAGTCAAAATGCACGATATTAAACAATAGACATGATATACAATATGCCACTACGATCAATGCTTAAGTAAAACATACTTAAGTAACTCATGGTTGTATAGGATATCATATGTGAAAAATAGACCAAGCTAGATTTCCAAATGTACAACCCTTTGGTAGGTTAGTAATGATGCCACCCCATCACTTAGGTGGATGAGTACTAACCTCATCTAGGTTGGTGATAATGTCACCCCATCACCAAGGTGGATGAGTACTAATCCTCATCTAGGTTGATGAGTACTAACCCCCATCTAGGTTAGTGATGATGTCGCCCCATCACTTACGTGGATGAGTACTAACCCTCCTCTAGGTTGATGAGTACTAAACCCCATCTAGGTTAGTGATGATGCAGTCCCATCACTAGGTGGAGAAGTACAAACCCTTCACTAGGTTATCCGGGCGCTTAGACCCCCTGGATTGGGCATGGTTGAGTTTTGCAATTTACATAGGATTCATCATATGGTCTAATGCAACACTTCATATAGGAATAATCATATACAAAAGATGATTTCATCATTCATATCATATCTCATGCTTAGGACCTTCAATTCCTCAAGAAACCATAACTAGACATTTTATCAAACACTTTGGAGGGGTGTAGTGGGCGTAAAAGACCATGCAATTTAGAGATGAAATCATGCAAGAAAATCTATTCTAAAACCATCAATCAACACCTTTCAACACCCCCAAGACAATCACATCAAAACACCTCATCAAAACTTATAATAGATCCAAGATATATAGTTCACAACATAGCAAAATAGTGACAACTGTACATAGCTTTAACATAGTTCATAAACATGTTCATACTAGTAAACCCATTTGTAAACTCAACTTTAAATCATGAAATTTAGGAGAAAGAATCTTGGGTATCATATGTGATAGAAACCCATGAAAGAAACCCAGATACCTTAGGTCTAGAGTTGCTTGGAATTGAAATTGGAAAGAATGGAGTCTTAGAAATGATCTTCGACTCCAATCATGTTCTTAGGTTTCCTTGAAATTTAATTGGGGCTTGATGGAGGCTTTTGAGAGAATTGAGAGTATATTTAAGATAAGAGTAATGAGTTTGATCCTTCTGGAATATTGTTTAGGTCTTTTAGGAAGGTTAAGATAGCATTGGAAGTCTAAAAAGGGCATTAGAGTAATTAAAATTTACGGAGATGCCATAAGTGAAAGGATGGAAAAATTGGCAAAGTGTCATCTCACTGGAGACTTCACTGGCTGTGTGGCACTCCACAGGTTGTGTGGAGTGCCTGTGTGAAGTACCTTAGTGAAAAAAAATGGAATTTGGGAAACTTGAAAAAATTAACGTCTTGTCACTTTGACGGACCGCTTCAACGACCATGTGGTGTTACACGGACCATGTACTGGTCCGTCATACCTCACTTAGACAAAAATAATGTTTCATTCCACCTCACATCCAAGTGCCATCGGCCGTCCCACTCCACATGGCCTATCAACAGTGCCCGTAGCACCACCCTTAGCAACAGTCTCCCTAATTTTCAACAAGCTCCCTTGGGCACACCTTTTGGCCATCCCCACGGCCCGTACCACTAACCATGCCACCTTTCTTAGTGCCACAAATGGACTTTTCCAGCCCTAGCTGCCCCAAATGGCCCATCAAAGGCCACACTGGCCATCAAACAGTCCGTGTGACAACACTGCACCAGAGGGCCTCATGAAAACGATCATAACTCCTTCATCCGATCTCGAAATGAGGTGAAACCAAGTGCATTACTAAAAAACGTCAAAGCGCTTTCTTTTGACATGTTGTGGGCCACCCAGTTCCAAATGTGCTAAGAGTTATGCTAGTTTAATGTTGACCCTTGTATGAAACAACACCCAAAACTCAACTTGAAGGTAAGTCTTGAGAGCTCGTTTAGGTACTAGGAGTCTCCCATGAATATAGTACACCCCAAACCTAACCAAGTGAGGGTTGAAACATGGATATACAAGAGTAGAAAGTTATGGGGTATCACAATATGTCCCCCTTGGGAACATTCATCCCCGAATGTCAAAGAAACGTACACAAGGAAAGTAGTTGTGAAGTCTTTAGACCAAACATGAATGCAACAATGCACATAAACATGATTTCAAAGGAAATTTCAACATGTACATCAAAATTCTCATAATCTTATTAACATGAACATGAATGTGTGCAATGATATAAGGGCCAAAACTTGAGACTCGAAATTATAAAAAAGGACTTGACATGTCATCACAAGCTAGAATAGAATGAATGAAATACGGATATTGCTTCTCCGTGCCCGCGCCAGCTCCCCGAGAAACACATACAAATGGATGACTCTTCCAAAGGGGCCTTAGCGAACACCATATCCTCATTAACCAACTTTCCACTCATCCATCCAACACCTCCACTGGAACCTTCCTTTAAGCCAACTTGTCCTCCTAATCACCCACAATTTCAAGGAGTGCTATAGCACTAGAGTCACCAACACATCCCATACACCTTAAAGCATGAAGAACCAAACAAACCATATCTACAACCATAGGCAATCCAAACTTATGCAACCTTACCAACCTCCCTCTACACTCTATAAGGAGTCATAATTCTCAACTCAATTGTCAACCTTAAACACACCTAGTCCACTTGGTACCACAACCATCATCTCTCCTCTTGGGAGACAACCTCTACTCTATCATTTTCTCACCCAAAACTTCCAACTCTAACAATTCGGAAGTCAAGGCGTTGCCTAATTTAGACCTTTTAATCGAAGAAGATTTGAAGTCACCAAGGACACTATACTATCATTCCCAACTTCCCTGATCCTACTTCCAACCTAGCCAATCGATGGACCTCACTAGTCTCTTCTTTGCTACCATTTTCCATGTATGCTAAGCTACCCATAGTCACCCTACTTAGAGCACTAACCATAATGCTAGCCTTACCGAAAAAGAACTAAAGCATACTTATATCATAATGCTTAAAGAATTCTAACCACCTTCTTATTATTCACAAAGTACACTTATCATCTTTTAGTAAACAACCTCTCATCCTCTCAGACTCGTAACACTACCCTTAAATAATTCACAAGCTCTACATAATTTAATATGTCATTACTAGAGACCACCACAAACATATAAAGGTAGGGCTTTAAGACCCTTTTCTAGAGACCCATAAACATAGCCAATGCATTCATCAACCAATCTCCATGAAGATATAACATGCATGCAACTATTCTATCCCAAGTATAACACCACAAACCACCATACCAACTCTAATAAGTCACAAGGCAAAACCTAATGCAAGATGAACATGGATTAACCCTTATGGACTTTCTAGCAACCAAAAAGAGTAAAGAGAGAAACAATGGCATACCGGTCCTTAACAATGCACTCATATCAAAGCCAAGGAAATTTTAACTTATTGGTAATAATATTGGTCACTTCTTGCCTCCCTTGAAGAGCATATAAATGATTAGGCCTTGGAGAACCTCCTTTATGAACTTCACTACCTTTACCGTTGTTGTGATACGTAGGGTATTCAAACTTTTTGTGACCCATCTCCCCACAACTAAAACAAGTGTTAGTACCCCTTAAGTATGGGCCACTATGACCCTTACCATTCTTTGGACACCCAACATTTGGAGCCGCACCTTCAGTACCTTGGGCCCTTGGGAATTCGTTAGCAAAGCCCACTTTTGACTCATGAGAAGACCTTTGGCCATGATTAGACTGGCCACCCTTTTGGAACTTAGCCTCAAAATGGTCCCTCTTTGCCTTATGATCTCTTCTCTTCCTCAATTTCTCCTCCTCCATTTGTTAGGTATATGTCATCAATCGAGATATGTCTATGTCATTAATTAGCAAAGCAGACCGGCATTTTTCACTCACCAAATTGGAGACCCCCATCACATACTTATTCATCTAAGATCTAGGATCGGCCACCAAATGAGGAGCATACTTTGAAAGTTGATTAAACTTGAGGGCATACTTCCTTACACTTATATGACCTTGTTTCAAGTTCATAAACTCCACCAACTTTGCTTTCCTAAGGTCAAGGGGGAAAAACTCGATTGAGGAAAGCCAATTTGAACTCTTCCTAAAGTATCACATAACCATTTCCCTTCTCTTCCTTTCATTGATCATAACATAATTTGGGCTACCCCTTTGAGTTGGTATGCTGCCAACTCTTCCTTTTCATTCGGCCCAACACCCATGATATTCAGGATTTTGTAGACCTTATTAATGAATTCTTGTTGGTCTTCCTTCACCTTTGACCCTTAGAAAACTGGAGGATTCATCCTTATGAAGTCTCTTACCCTAGCTCTTGGGGTAGTAGCATGAGGGGCTTGGTCCCCTTGGTTGACTTGATTGGCCACCACTTGGGTAGGGATAGTGAGAGCATCCTGGAGCTCACCATTGGTAGGTTGCTCCTCGGGAGTTTGTGCCCTTCTTCCTTGCGTATTAGGCATGATCTAGTATATCAATGTATAATCATTAGGAGGGGAAACACTTACCACAACTCTATAGCACGACTTAGAACATGAAGAAGGGAAATATTTTCTAAAATGTCTCATATCCTCCTATTCATAGTCATGGCGTGCTTCACAACCATGAATAGGACTTTAATTGATATGGTGTGTTGGACTTTGAGGATTTATCAACCTAGTGCTCTGATACCCAGTTTGTCATGTCTTAGGCCTAGGGGCTAGACGTGACACGGCGAATTTGGAACCCGAAGGAACCCCAATCAAGCCTATTACCTTGTCACTACACATCCTTAGTCATGGAAGCATATAAAAGGCATAAAGTAAGCAAAAGGAATAAGGGGCTAAGTGATACCTTATCAAAACATCAACATCAAGGACAAGGAGTCATAGCTCATACCATAAATACACAACTCGTCTAATAAATACCTCTAAATACATAGATAGAGCGGGGGCCAAGACAAAGCTACCGGGCTCACCCTTATAGTAAATAGAGCGAACCAACCAGATGCACACTAAATACATAGATAGAGCGGGGGCCAAGACAAAGCTACCGGGCTCACCCTTATAGTAAATAGAACATAAGATAATGTCTCAATATATGGAAAATAATAGTATAAACTAAGGTCCCTGAAATGGATGACTCACCAACAAACTTGGAATAGCACCGACTAGTCACGTGGAGGAGGAGGATGATCAACTTGACCACCAATTCCTACATGGAGATATCATGTTGGCAAGAGTATGCTTTAGTATGTTTGAATGTACTAAGTATATAGGATGCAATGTAATAAGAATAAGGTATCATAGTCAAAATGCGTAAAAATAGGCAATAAGCACAATATAACAATATGGAATGTATGATTAATGCATAAGTAAAACATGCTTAGGTAACTCATGCTTATATAGGATATCATATCTGAAGAAGAGACCAAGCTAGATTTCTAAATGTACAATCCTTTGGTAGGTTAGTGATGATGTCGTCCCATCACTTAGGTAGATGAGTACTAACCCTTATCTAGGTTGGTGATAATGTTGCCCTAGCACCAAGATAGATGAGTATTAACCCTCATCTAGGTTGATGAGTACTAGCCCCCTTCAAGGTTAGTGATGATTCTGCCCCATCACTTAGGTGGATGAGTACTAATTGTCATCTAGGTTGATGAGTACTAAACCCCATCAAGGTTTGTGATGATGCCGCCCATCACTAGGTGGAGAAGTACAAACCCTTCACTAGGTTATCCGGGCACTTAGACCTCTCGGATTGGGCATGGTCTAGTTCTACACTTTATATAGGATTCATCATATGGTCTAATGCAACACTTTTACATAGGATTCATCATAGGCTCTAATGCAATACTTCATATAGTAATAATCATATACATAAGATTATTTCATCATTATAACATCACTCATATCATATCTCATGCTTAGGACCTTCAATTCCTCAAAAAACCATAACCGAACATTTTATCAAACATTTTAGGGGTGCATAATGGGGGTAAAAGACCATGCAATTTAGAGATGAAATCATGCAAGAAAATCTATTGTAATACCACGTATCAATACCTTGCAACACCCCCAAAACATTCATATCAAAACTCCTTATCAAAACTTACAATAGATCCAAGATATATAGCTCACAACACAGCAAAATAATCACAACTTTGGATAGCTTTAATATAGTTCATAGACATTTTCATACTAGTAAACCCATTTGTAAACTCAACCTTAAATCATCCAATTTAGGAAAAAAGAAGTTTGGGTATCATGGGTGAAAGGAACCCATGAAAGAAACCCACATACCTTAGGTCTAGAGTTTTTTTGAATTGAGATTGGGAAGAATGGATGCTTGGAAATAATCTTGGAATCCAATCTTGTTCTTAGGTTTCCTTGAAATTGAATTGGGGCTTGATGGAGGCTATTGAGAGAATTTGAAAGTGTGATAAAAATTAGAGTAGTGAAATTGGTTCCTTAGGATTAGGGTTTAGGTCTTATAGGAAGGTTAAGATAGCCTAAAAAGCCAAAAAGGGTCATTAGGATAATTAGCATTTATGAAAATACCATTAGTGAACGGATGGAAAAATGGGCAAAGTGTTGCCCCACTGAAGGCCCCACGAGTCGTGTGCCACACCTCGGGTCGTATGGAGTGCCTATGAAAAGGTACTTAGTCCAAAATTTGAAATTGGAATCAATTAGAAAAAAGATGTCTAGTCATGTCCACAGAGGCCTCCACGGGTCATGTGGAGCCTTATGGCCCATGTGGAGCCTTGTGGCACCATACTTGGTTCTGGATAATGTTGCCTAGGACCCATACCAAGGACCACGACCTGTGTGGGTGGCCTTCGTCCATGCCTTAAGCTCAAACTCACCTCCATGCATGCTAAGCCTCCCTTACTCACCTTCACGCCCCTCCTCATGACTAGTGACAAGCCTTACAACCCATGCCACTGGTCGTGGTACATATCTTAGGCTCAAAATTGTTTTTTGCAGCCTCACATGCCTCACACGACCCTTACAAGCCACCACTGCCTGTATAGATGCCCGTGTGACATCACTGCATGGGAGGGTCTTATAAAAATGCTCTTAACACCCTCATCTGACTCAGAATGAGGTGAAACCAAGTGTGCTATGAAGGTAACTAAAAGAGATTTCATTTTCCAGGTTATGGGCCACCCAGTTCCAAATGTGCTACAAAATATACTAGTTTAAATTTGACCCTTATTTGAAATAACACCTCAGACTCAACTTAGAGGTAAGTCTTGAACTTGTTTAGGTACTATGAGTCTTCCATGATCCTAATACACCCCCAACCAAACCAATTGAGTCTTAAAATATGGGTATATAATAGCACAAGGTTACAGCGTGTCACATCTGCACCAGATGGGTTGGAATGGCTGTTGTACATTATGAGGTCTCCCGAATATGATTTGGGTTGTGTGTTGATGCACAATGGTTAGGTGGAAGACTATTCCTTTTGATAATTTGAGATGCATGAGAAGTATTATCCTATGTATGTCCTTGAGTTAGCCACCGTGATTTTGCTTTAAAACTTTGGTGTCCTTGGTTGTATGGGGTACATGTTGATATTTTTACCATTCAATAGAGTCCATGTTGATATTTTTACCATTCACTAGAGTCTCTAATATGTGTTCACCTAAAAGGATCTTAGCTTGAGACAAGGAGGTGGTTGGAACTTTGTAAGGATTGTGATATGGGTATGTGTCATCATCCTGGTAAGGCTAATGTTGTGGCAGATGCTTCTGGTAGGGTGTCTATGGGTAGCCTAACTCATGTCGATGGTGGTGATAAAGAGGTGGCTAGGGAAGTACATTTGTTGGCTAGATTGGGGGTTAGGTTAGAAGAGGTTGATAATGTTATTATTATTGTTGTTGATGGTTCTAAGTCTTCCTTGGTTGATGAAGTAATAACAAAGCAAGATTTTGATCCCTCCTTGTTAGAATTGAAGGCCTTATTGAATAAGGGCAAGGTGGACGTTTTCTCCCACGGGGGAAATGGTGCCCTTAAGTACCAAGGTAGGTTGTGTATGCCTTGTATTGATGGTTTGAGGGAGAAAATCCTTGGTGAGACCCATAATTCTTATTATTCTATTCACCCTGGTTCCACCAAAATATATTGAGATTTGGGGACATGTATTGGTGGGCAGGCATGAAGAGGGACATCGCCAAATTTATTTTCGATTCTTATAGTTGTCAACAAGTCAAAGCCAAACATCAAAGGCCAGATGGTCTAACCTAAGATATAGAGACCCCTACTTGGAAGTGGGAGAAAATTAACATAGATTTTGTGGTTGGATTTCCCAAGACTAGAAAGGGTTTTGATTCCATTTGGGTTGTTGTTGATAGGATGACAAATTGGCTCACTTTCTACTTTTTAAGGTCACATATGGGGCTAAAGATTATGCTAGGTTGTATATTCATGACTTGGTATGATAGCATGGGGTTCCTTTGTCTATCATATCAGAATGTGGTGCTAAATTTACTTCACAATTTTGGAGGTCGTTTTAAAGGGGCCTTCGTACAAGAGTCAAGCTTAGTACAGTCTTTCATCCTCAAACGGATAACCAAGTCAAAAGAACTATCCAAACACTTGAGGATATGCTTAGGGTTGGTATTTTTGAGTTGATCAGTAGTTGGAATTTGTCTATAACAATAGCTACCATTCTAGCATCAGTAAGACTCCTTTTGAGGCTCTCTAAGGTAGGGATTGTAGATCACCAGTTGGGTGGTTTAAATTGGGAAAGACAACCTTGCTGGGTCTGGATCTTGTTATGGATGCTATGGAGAAGGTAAGGTTGATTAGAGAAAGGTTGAAGACGGCCTAAAGCCGTCGAAAGTCCTATGTCGATAAGAGGGGGAAGTATCTTGAATTTAAAGTTGGTGAATGGGTCTATTTGAAGATTTTACTCATGCTAGGTGTGGTTTTCTTGGTAAAGAGGGAATCAAGTTCATGGTTCGTGAGCCTTGATAGAGTGCTGAGGAAGATTAGTGAGGTTGCATACAAATGGGAAGTGCCTTTGGATAAAGGTATGGTTCGTCTGATTTTTTTCATGTTTCTAGGATTAAGGAGGTATGCTGGTGAATCAAGTGTTATAGGACTTTTGAGGTTGTGGACGTTGTGGTGGATGAGCTGACCTATGAAGAGGTCTGGAGGAGAAGTTGGGTGGAGATGAGTAAGGGTTGCCTTGTGAGGGTGTAGTGTTCATCAAGGCCTATTGGAAAAATTATCAAGTTGATAGTGTCTCTCAAGAAGCCGGAGCGGACATGGAAGGCAATGTTTGTACCTTTTTCACTTTATTCAAGACCAAAATAACAATTAACACCTTCTTGTGATTCCAAGTCTTATGTTTCAGCCCCTATGTCATTGCATGCATTCATGTTTATGTTGACAAGTTCATGATAATTTTAACACTTGTATTGAGATTTTGAAAATGGTGTTTAAGTGCATTATTGCAATCTTGTTGGGGATGATTTCATCATGATCACTTTTCTTATATACGTCTCTTTGATATTTGGGGACGAATGTTCCTAAGGGGTACATATTGAGACGATCCCAAAGAATGCCAAAAAATGTGCCTCGGAAATGCCTGGAAAGTAATTTCTATATATCTAAAAATCCATGCTTGATATGAAAAATTTGACTTCATATTCTTCATTAGGGGTTCAACTGAGTGGAAAATGGGCCTAGCCCCGATTTAAGAGTAACTGTATCAAAATTTGGATTTCCTAAATTTTGAATTCCAGAGAGCAGTTCGTGCCCAAGGTGCGACGCACCAAGGGCGCTCTGTTGTGTTATTTGGCTGCCAGTTTTTAGTTCTATCCAAGACTCTTTGGTCTTGGGCATAAGTGTTCCCCAATGTGTAAATACCAACACTTAGCCATTTCTCACCCTCATATCATTCTAAACATTCCCCAATACTCATTCAAATACTTTGCCAAATATTTCACTCCTAAATCCAAATCTCAAAACTCACCTAGATCTTAAGGTTCTCATTCAAGCTTCAAGCCTCCATCTCCAAACTTTATAAACCTACTCCAAAGCCTCCATCTCCAAAGCTAAGGTATGTGAGTCTTTCATGGGTTCCTTTCACCCATGATACCCAAGCTTCTTTTTGCTTAAAATTGGATGATTTAAAGTTGATTTACAAATGGATATTACTTATTATGAATTTCACTGCAACTATGTTGGCGTTTATGAATTTGTGACTATTTTAGCATGTTTTGAGCTATGAATCTAAGATCTATTGTAAGATTTGATGAGGGGTTTTGATGTATATTGCTTGAGGGTGTTACCAAGTATCTCTTGAAGGTTTTACATAGAATTTTCTAGCATGATTTCTCTCTTGAATTGCATGATTTTACAATAGTACTACACACCCTCTAATTGTTTGATAAAATGTCTAGTTATGGTTCTCTTAAGGAATTAAAGGCCCAATGTATGTCTTTTGTGTTGAATTACTATATGATGATGAAATGAATGTATATATATGATATTCTCTTATATAGTATTGGAACGCGACCATGCCCTACTCAGGGTTTGCACGCCATGTAACCTTGTCAAGGGGTTTGTATCTTCATAACCTCATTGGAGGGTTTGTACTCCAGTCAGCACGAGTGGTAGGGTGTGACTATCCATCAACCTTGTCGAGGGGTTTGTACCTTGATAACCTATTAGGGTATTTGTACTCCTATCACAATGAGTCGTAGGTTGCGCCTATCAACCAACCTATTGATGCGGTTTGTTTCTCAATAACCAAGGGGGTAGGATGTGATGATCCACCAATAGTTTAGTGATCTCTTCTTAAATATATATTATGCTCTATGTAAGCATGTTTAACTTAAGCATTGATCATACATGCCATATTATTACTATGTTATCTAATATATGTCATATATTATGTTGCATTGCATCCTACATACTTATTACCTTCAAATGTACTATCACATACTCTATGCCTACATAATGTCACCATGTAGGAACCGGAGCACTATTTGATCATCCTCTTCCTCCTCCACGTGGCTAGTACGATATCACTCAAGCTAGTTGATGAGTTCTTCATTTCATGGACACTGGTCTATGTTCTTATGTTATTTATTGCTATACTCTTTCTCTATTGTACACTTTGACTATAAGGGGTGAGCATAGTAGCTTGTCTTGGCCTACTATCTAGTAGTAGAGATGTTATTAGACATGTTGTATATCTATGTTATGAGCTTTGGCTCTTGATGTTGATGCTATGAAGTTGTCCCTTATCCCTGTTTATCCCTATTTACCACTTCATGTTGTATTTTATTGCTTCTATGACCAAGGATGTGTAATGATATGTTAAGAGGGTTGTTTGGGGTTCCTTCGGGTTCCCCATGTGTCGTGTCACATTTAGGCCCTAGGCATAGGCCATGACAAAGAAGCTAGGATTGGGACCTCCTACTCCGACGAGATGTGATTGTTGATGGTTGACCATATGGTGAAGAATCTTGTGGGGATACTTTATGACGTACTCATTCAAAGTTGAAAAATTCATATTCTCCACAGACTTTGTGACCCTCGATTGCAAAGTCGGCTTTGAAATCCCAATCATATTAGGAAGGCCCTTCCTAACCACTGGTCAAGCACTAGTGGATATAGAAGCTGGCAACACAATTTTAGATTTAATGAAAAAGAAGTTGTCTTCAATATCTATCAGTCAATGAAAAGGACAGACCACTTGGAAAAGGATATTTGGGCACTTAGTGAAGTCTGAGAAACCATGTTATCCAAGTTATGCTGCGATAATAAATCAGGCGCTACTTGGAAGGCAACCCAAGATATTTGATGTAATAGTTGTAGTTTTGTTTTGTTTATAGCTTTTGGACTTGTCGGTAGTTTTATTTTTTGCATTTTGTCATAATTTGTGGATAGTGGACTGGTTGCACATAGGGTAACAATGTTTTCTTTGAAGAATATGTAGGTACATGACTATGTCTGCCATTAATAATTGTTTCTATAATTGGTTCTACGGGTCGTATGTAAAACTATGACCTATACACTGACTCGTAGAACACTTCTAGTGAGCAAACTTTGGTGCACTCTTGTCCATGAGCCATATTTATGGCCTGTAGATAGTACTACAGGCCGTAAATAGGGATCGTGGACCCTAGGTAAGCATTCTTCTTTTTAAGTAAGTGTGTGAAACACCACAAAAATGTGCCTCGAAAATACCCATAATCGTAATTTCTATGTATCTCAAAATTCGTGTGTGAAGCAAAAATTTGAATTCATATTCTTGATCAGGGGGAAAAATTGAGTGGAAAATGGGTGTAACTCCAATTTTAGAGGACCCATAGCAAAAAATAATTTTCTCAAAATAACAAATTCCAGTGGCAGTCCGCGCCCTGGCTGCGACGCATGAAGGGCGCGGATCATTGTTAATTTTCCTGAAAATTCTATTTCGGCCGAAGGGCCTTCGGGTTATATCCCTATGCCCATATATGCGTGAAAACACCTATTCATAGCCATTTTTAACTCTATATCACTCACGACCATCTCAAAACCCTCTCTAATATTTAACCAAATATTTCATCCAAATTCAAGTGTCTCAAGATTAATTTCGGATCTGAGGAACTCCATTCAAGCTTCAAGTCTCCTTCACATCTACATCAAGAAATTCCCAAATTTAGGTATGTCATCCATTTGGTGCCTTAACCCATAGAGCCCAATCTTCCTATCTTACGAAAATTGAATGTCTTCGAGTTTTATTATCTATGGGTATCTCTTATTATGGATTATAATATGAAATATGTTCAGGTTTTATGAAACGTTGATTAAATATGCATGTCTATCTATCACAAGCTAATACTATGAGTTGGTTTTTCCTATTGAGACTACATATGTTTTGCATTATGAAACTATAATCTATTATGAGATTTGATGATAGATTTCAAGGTATCTTACATGATTGTTTTACAATATGTTGGTGGGTTGATTTGCATTGAGTTTGTGCACATGATTACATTCTTAAATTGGATGATTTAAACAAGCATTACATACCACAAAGTGTTTGATAAAATGTCAAGTCAAGAATTCTCAAGTTAATTATATGTTTTATAAGTCAAGTCACTTCATGATGAATATGGGCTATCAAGTATGTTATGAATTCATAAAACTATCTATAATTATGCAAGTATGAAGTTAAGCCCAATTTTCGAGATTTTACCTCTGGTGAGCCTTTGATTTTAATGCAAGGGTAATGTTTAATGATGATCTATTCTCATGTTTAATGATTTACAAGCATGTTTTGCTTCAAGCATTGATTGTGCATGCCATATTGCGATTATGCTTGTCTAGTGCCTATTACTATGCATTTTGACTATATTAGCTTATGTCTTATTGCATTGTACCCTATATACTTAGTACATTCAAATGTAATAATTCATACTTTATGACTACATGATATCACCATGTACGGATAGGAGCTCCTCTTAATCATCCTCCACATGGCTAGTGAGATTATTTGAAGAAAAGCTTGGTGAGACCTCAAGTTTGGGGACATTATCTACTTGCTCTTGCTATTTATAAGACTTCTTGATGTTGATAATATGATATTATAAGGTTGAGCCCAGAGAGTGTCTTGGCCCCGCTCCATTATATGTTTAGAGGTGTTGTTGGAATATTATGATGTATTTATGCTATAATCTAGACTCTTTATGTTTTTATGATTATCAAAGACTTCCCTTAGTCCCGCTTCCATTTTATATTATCTCTTATTGTTGTTTACTTTGCTTCCGCGACCAAGGATGTGTTATTGATATGCTAAAGGCTTGTTTGGGTCCCCTTCGGGTTCCCATTCGCTGTGTCACATCTAGGCCCTAGGCTTGATCTATGACAAACTTGGTATCAAAGCACTAGGTTGTTAATAGTTCTCGGAATAAAACACACTACATTGATTAGAGTCTTGTTCATGGTTGTGAAGTGCACCGAAACTATGAGTAAGAGGCTATGAGGCGTTTTAGGACATGTTTTATTTCTTTATTATCTATATCATGCTTTAGAAGTAAGGTAAGTTTTTTTCCTCTAATGAATGTTCTTTGCTATTCTAGATCATTCCAATTCCATGACGTAGAAGTGCCCATACACCCAAGGACCAACCGACCCCTCCCTCTCCTCAAGCTATTAAAGATGGAGGAGTGGCCTATGATGAGTTCCGAGATGCTATCACTATGTTGGACCATGCCATAACGAATCAATTGAACTAAGGGGCCAAAGCCCCTCATGCTCCTACTCTGGCATCTTGGGTGAAAGACTTTATAAGGATGAACCGACCGGAGTACAATGGGTCTAAGGTGGATGAGATCAATTAAACCAAGGGGCCCAAGTTCGTCATGCTCCTACTCCAACCTCTAGGGTGAGGGATTTTACTAGAATGAACCCACCGGAGTTCCATGGAATCAAGGTGGATGAGGACCCCCTAGAATTCATTGATAAGGTATATAGGGTGTTATCCATTATGGAGGTTAATTCAGAGGATAAAACGGAGTTAGTGGCCTACCAACTCAAAGGGGTGGCTTAAATATGGTTTACTCAATGGAAGATGGAGAAGGAGAATGGTGATATTATCCCTTGGGAGGAATACAAAGCGACATTTCTTAATTGATTCTTTCTATTGAGCTAAGGGAGGTGACGATGATGCAATTTATGAATCTAAAGCAAGGGTCTATGAGTGTGAGGGAGTATAACCTCAAGCTCAACCAACTTTTCATGTATGCCCCACAATTAGTTACCGAGCTGAGGTTAAGAATGAATAATTTTGTGTCGGGAGTGTCCGACATAGTCAATGAGGAGTGTCAAATCACCATGTTAGTGGGTGATATGGACTTGTCCCACCACATGACATATGCCAAACAATTAAAGGGGAAAAATCTTAGAAAGAGGAGAAGTGGTGAGTCCAAAAGGGCTCATTTTGAAGGTGGATTTCAGAATTCCAAGGGTGGCCAGTTTCCTCAAGGCGATAAGTTCCAAGGCCAAGGGTCTTCCAATGCTCCTAATAGAAGGTTTGCTAATGAAAACCCTATTTGCCAAAGGTGTGGTAGGAGCCATAATGGCCCATGTTTGAAGCTTACTAATTCTTGGTATGGTTGTAGTGAGGTAGATCATAAGGTGATTGATTGTCCTCGTGCTCAAAATAAAGGTAGAGATGGTTGTCCACAAAGCCAAGGTGAAAATGTGGGTCCAAAGGGAAGAGGAGGCCAATAAGGGGGTGCTCCAAGGCAAAATAGATTTTATGCTCTTCAAGGGAGACAAGGGGTGTATGAGGTGCCCTATATCATCGATATGTTAAAGGATTTTGATTTTGATGTGTATGCTTTGATAGACCTAGGTGCTACTCTTTTATTTATTACTTCTTTTGTTGCCGAAAAGCTCCATGTTAGCCCCGAACTGTTATGTGAACCTTATGAAGTGTTTACCCCCATTGGTGAGTCCATTGTTGTAAAAAGAGTCTAAAGATATTGTCTCGTGTTCATTTTCCATAAAATCTTACCTTGTGATTTTGTTGAATTAGATATGGTGGATTTTGATGTCATTCTTGGGATAGATTAGTGGCATGCATATTATGCTTCTATTGATTGTAGAACCCGTAGGGTTAAATTCCAATTCCCTAATGAACCCGTCCTTCAGTGGAAAAGTTGTGATGTGGTGTTTAAGGGTAGATTTATTTCTTGTCTTAAAGCCCAAAAGTTGATTTCTAAGGGGTGTCTCTATCATCTTGTGAGGGTTAGGGATGTTGAGTCCAAAGTCCTTCCTATAGAGTTGGTTTCAGTGATTAATGAGTTCCTTGATGTCTTTTCTGATGAGCTTCTTGGTGATCCTCCCAAAAGAGAAATAGACTTTGGTATAGACCTCCTTCACAACACTTAACCCATTAGTATTCTCCCTTACCATATGGCCCCGGCGGAGTTGAAGGAGTAATTGTGGAATTTGTTGGAGAAGGATTTTATAAGTCTTAGTAAGTCACCTTAGGGTGCACCGGTGTTGTTTATGAAGAAAAAGGATGGTTCTCTAATAATATGGATTGATTACTGGTGTCACAACCCAAGCCTAGGTCCTAGACGTGACATGGTCAACTGGGAACTCGAAGGAACCCCAAACAAGCCTCTTAAGCTATCATTACACATCATTAGTCATGGAAGCACATAAATGACATAAAAGTGTAAGAATAGGTCAAAGGGACTAAGGGTAAAGCTTGCATAACATCATGATCAAGAGACAAATAGTCAAAGCTTATGTCATAGATACAAAGCATGTCCAACAAACACCTCTAATACATAGATAAGAGTAGGGACAACACAAAGCAACCGGGCTCACCCTTATAGTCAAAATAAAAGATAAAGATGAATGTCTCAATACATAATAATAGCAACATAGACTAAGGTCCCCGAAGTGCAGGACTCATAAACTAGCTTGAGTACTATAGAACTAGCCACGTGAAGGAGGAGGATGATCAACTTGGGCACCGGGTTCCTATATAGTGATATCATGTAGGCAAGAGTAAAAGTTAGTACATTTAAATGTACTAAGTATGTAGGATGCAATGCAACTAGAGGTAGGCATCATAATGAAAATTCATAACAATGGGGAAGATAACAGTATGACATATATCTCATGTATATATAACAATATGACATGTATTATCTATGCATAAGTAAAACATCCTTAAGTAACTCATGCTTATATAGGATATCATATGTGTAGAAAAGACTAATCTAGCTTTCCAAAGTACAAACCCCTTGGTAGGTTGGTGATGATGCCACCCCATCACTTAGGTGGTGAGGTACAAACCCCTTACTAGGTTGATGAGTATAAACCCCCATATAGGTTGATGATGATGCCACCCCATGAACCTAGTGATGAGGTACAAATCCCTCACTAGGTTGATGAGTACAAACCCCCATCTAGGTTGATAGTGATGCCACCTCATCCCCCTGGTGGTGAAGCACATCCCCCTCACTAGGTTGATGAGTACAAACCCCCATCTAGGTTGATAGTGATGCCACCTCATCACCCTGGTGGTGAAGCACATACCCCTCACTAGGTTGATGAGTACAGACTCCCATATAGGTTATCTGGACCCTTAGTCCCCCCGAATTGGGCATGGTCCAATGCAACAATTTATATAGAACT
Organism: Solanum virginianum; assembly: GCA_000787875.1. Lineage (NCBI taxonomy): Eukaryota > Viridiplantae > Streptophyta > Magnoliopsida > Solanales > Solanaceae > Solanum > Solanum virginianum. The sequence goes on along the minus strand of DF357836.1, from coordinate 193,118 downwards.
CATCATATATATAAGCTCATTTTATCATCATGACATAATCCATATCATATATCATCCTCAAGAAACCATAGCCGGACATTTTACCAAAACTTGGCGGATGTGTAATGGGGGCACCAGACCATGCAATTTAGAGATGAAATCATCCAACAAATCCAATATAAAACCATCAATCAACACCTTGCAACACCCTCAAGCAATATACATCAAGACCCCTCATAAAATATTACAATATATCCAAGATTTATAGCTCAAAATATAGCAAAACAGTTACAACCTTACATAGCTTTAACACAATTCATAGACATGTTTGTACTAGTAAACCCATTTGTAAAATCAACTTTAAATCATGCAAATGGAGTAAAAAAGGAGATTAGGGCACCATGGGTGGAAGGAACCAATGGTTGAAACCCACCTTAGCTTTGGAGAAGTTCTTGATGCAGATTGAAAATAGAGACTTGATGCTTGAAAGAAATCCTTAGATCCAAAAGAGGTATTGAGACTTGAATTTGGGAGTGAAAAATATGGCTAAGTGTTGGAGTCAGTATTAGGAAATGCTTAGGATGATATGAGGGTGAAAAATGACTAAGTATAGGTAAAAACACAGTTGGGAACACTTAGGCCCAATTCTAAAAATTCTTGGACCGAACTAAAAAGAAAAGTCACAAAATAAGGTAGAGGCGTGTTGCGGAAGCGACACGAAAACCTCATTGGAAATTGTACTATAGGATTTTAACTTTTGATATAGTTGCTCTAAAATCAGGGTTAGACCCTTTTCCCCTTAATTTTGACCCCCTGAACAAGAATATGAAGTCGAATTTTTGAAATAATGAACGAATTTTGAGATATATGGAATTTAAAATTCCGGGAACTTCTAAGGCACATTTTTGAGGACATTTTGGGGTCATTTTAGTATCTACCCCTCGGGAATATTCATCCTTGAATGTAAAAGAGATGTACAAGACAATAGTGATCATAAACAAGTCAGCCCAACAAGTGTAAAATCTTCATAAGTTTGCTAACTTAAACATGAATGCATATGAGTGACATACGGGCTGAAATATAATTCATGAAATCACATAGGGGACTTAGAATTAGTACCTTAAGATTGAGTGGAGTGGATCAGATAAGGATATCACCTTTGCATGTCTGCTTCGGCCTCCCATGTAGCACTTTCGACTTGTTGGTTCCACCAAAGGACCTTAACGGATGCCACTTCCTTGTTCCTCAATCTCTTCACCTGCCTATCCAAAATCTGAACCGAAACCTCCTTATTAGTCAAGTTATCCTCAACAGCACCTATAACATCAATAAGCACAATAGCATTAGGATCACCAACAAATTTTCTCAATATAGAGCCATGGAATACCAGATGAACGAAATCCATTTCACTGGGAAACTTCAACTCATAAGCTACCTTGCAAACCCTCTTTATCACCTCATAAGGACCAGAATATCTTGTACTCAACTTCCCCTTATTACCAAAATGAACCAGACCTTTCATTAGAGAAACTTTCAAATAGACTTAATCACCCACTTTGAATTCAAGGTCTCTTCTTGTTTGCCCTCTTTCAGCAAGGCCTTCAATTCAAGCAAGGAGGAATCAAGATCTTGTTTTGCTATCACCTTATAAATGAATGAAGATTTAGACCTATCAATAATAACAACACTATCATCCCCAACCTCTTCCAACCTAACCCCCAATCTATCCAATTGATGCACTTCCTAAGCAATCTCCTTATCACTACGATCAACATGAGCTGAGCTACCCATAGATAACCGACTCAAAGCATCCGCCATAACATTTGCCTTATCGGGATGGTAATGCACATCATGTTATAGTCCTTAAGAAGTTATATCCACCTTCTTTGCCTCAAGTTGAGATCTTTTTGAGTGAAAACATATTAGAGGCTCTTATGATCGGTGAACACATCAACATGCACCCCATACAAGTAATAATGCCAAACATTTAATGCAAACACCATGTTGGCCAATTCAAGATCATGGGTAGGGTAGTTCCTTTCATGCAATTTGAGTTGCCTTGAAGCATTGGCTATCACCTTACCATTTTTCATTAGCACACAACCCAACCCAACTCTAGAAGCATCATAATATACAATAAATCTCTTAAGCCCATTCAGTAGTGATAATATAGGAGCAGACACAAGCTTATCTTTCAATATTTGGAAGCTTCTCTCACATTTGTTGGTCCACACAAAATTAACCTTCTTTTGAGTCAATTTTCTCATAGGGGAAGCAATGGATGAGAACCTAGTCACAAACCTTCGATAGTAACCCGCTATGCCCAAGAAGCTCCTGATATCCATCGGGGTCAATGGTCTAGGCCAATTTCTAATCACATTGATCTTCTTAGGATTCACCTTAATCTATCGCCCAACACCACATAACCCAAGAATACAACCTTCTTCAACCAAAATTCACACTTCTCATATTTGGCATACAATTTATCCTCCCTTAACCTTTGAAGCATTACCCTCAAATGACCCACATATCCTTCTCACTTTGAGAGTAGATAAAAATATCATCGATGAACACCACAATAAAAGAATCAAGGTAGTGTTTGAAGACCCTATTCATAAGGTCCATAAAGATGGCCAGTGCATTGGTCAACCTAAAGGACATCACAACAAACTCATAATGCCCATATCTAGTCTGGGAAGCCATCTTGGGAATATCACATCCCTCACACTCATTTGATGATACCCTGATCGAAGATCAATCTTAGAGAAATAACTAACCCCTTGCAATTGGTCAAATAAATCATCAATTCTTAGAAAAGGATACCTATTCTTTATGGTGACCCTATTGAGTTGTTGGTAGTCAGTACACATCCTAAGGGACCTATCCTTCTTCTTTACAAACAACACCAGTGCACCCTTAGGTGATTGGCTAGGCCTAATAAACCCCTTCTCTAATAAATCTTTCAATTCCTCCTTTAACTCCTTCAACTCCGCAGGGCCATAGGGTAAGGGGAAATAGAAATAGCTTGAGTATCGAGAAGGAAATCTATGCAAAAATCTATCTCCCTTTTGGGAGGGACACCGAGAAGGTCATTTAGGAAGACATCAATAAACTCATTTACTATCGAAATTGACTTTATAGAAGGGACTTTGGACTCTACATCTTTAACCCTCACAAGATAATTCAAACACCCATTAGAGATCTACTTACAGGCTTTAATGAAAGAGATGAACCTACCCTTTGCCACCACAACATGACTCTCCTACTAAAGGATAGGTTCATTTGTTAATTGGAACTTGACCCTACGGGTTCTATAATCTATAGAGGCATAGTATGCATGCAACTAATCTATCCCAAGAATGATATCAAAATCAACCATATCTAACCCAACAAGATCACAAGGCAATATTTTGTGCAAGATGCAAACTGGACAACTTCTATACACCTTTCTAGCAACTATAGACAAACCAGTAGGAGTAGACACCTCATAAGACTTATGCAATAACTCTGACTCAACATAGAACTTTTTAGAAATAAAAGGGGTAATGAAATAGATAGTGGCACCCAGATCAATCAAAGCAAATACATCAAAGTAAAAGATTTTCAACATACCGATAATAATTTAGGGGACCTCACCAACCCCTGGCCTCTCATGTAGAGCATAAAACCAATTGTGCCTTGGAGCACCACCTTGAGGACCACCTTTACCTAATGGAACCGCATTTGCACCCCGACCTTTGCCACGGTTTCTTGGATAATCCACCATTTTGTGGCCAAGCTCCCCATAGTCAAAGCATGCATTAGAACCCTTTAAATATGGGCCCCTATGACTCTTTCCACATCTAGGACACATATCAGTGGGAGCCACATCACCAACACTTTGAGGTCTAGGGAAGTCATTGGCAAACCCCTTATTAGTAGCATGAGAAGATACTTGGCCTTGATGGGACTGGCTACCCCTTAGGAACTTACACTCAAATCGAGCCCTCTTGGCCTGATGACCTCTCCTTTTCCTCAACTTTTCATTCTCTATTTGGTCAGCATAATTTATCGACCAAGATAAGACCATGTCACTAATTAGCAAAGTGGACCGACATTCTTCACTTACCAAGTCAGAGACCCCTATAACAAACTTATTCATCTAAGATCTAGGATCGGTGACCAAGTGAAGAGCATACTTTGAAAGTTGATTGAACTTGAGGGCATACTCTCTCACAATCAGCACCTTGTTTCAAGTTCATAAACTCCACCAATTTAGCCTTCTTAAGCTCAAGAGGGACGAATTGGTTAAGGAAAGACAATTTGAAATCCTTCCAAAGCACCACATTGCCATTTCCCTTCTCCTTCTTTCATTAGTCGTACCATATTTAGGCTAGCCATTTGAGTTGGTACACCGCCAACTCCGCCTTTTCATTTGTCCCAACATCTATGATATTCAAGATCTTGTAGATCTCATCAATGAACTCTTGTGAATCTTCATCCACCTTTGACCCATAGTACACTAGAGGATTCATCCTCATGAAATCTCTTACTTAGCTCCCGGGGTAGTAGCATGAGGGGCTTGGGCCCCTTGGTTGACTTGATTGGCCACAACTTGTGCAAGCATAGTGAGAGCATCCCAGAGCTCACCATTGGTAGGTTGCTCCTCAGGAGTTTGGGCCTTTCTTCCTTAAGTGTTAGGCATAATCTAGCATAGCAAAGAATAATCATTAAGGGGATAAACTTACCACAACTCTATAGCATGACTTAGAACATGAAGAAGGGAAACATTTCCTAAAACGCCTCATAGCCTCCTATTCATAGTCATGGCATGCTTCATAACCATAAATAGTACTCTAATCGATGTGGTGTGTTGGAGTCTAAGGACCCTGAGGATCTATCAACCTAGTGCTCTGATATCAAGTTTGTCACAACCCAAGCCTAGGGCCTAGACGTGATACGGTGAATGGAAATTCTAAGGAACCCTAAACAAGCATCTTAACTTATCATTACACATCATTGGTTGCAAAATCATATAAATGACATAAAAGAGTAAAAATATGGCAAAAGAACTTAGGGAAAAGCTTGCATAACATCATGATCAAGAGACAAATAGTCAAAGGTTGTGTCTTAGATACAAAGCATGTCCAACAAACATCTCTACTACATAGATAAGAGTGGGGGCCAAGACAAAGCAATCGGGCTCACCCTCATAGGTAAAAATAGAAGATAAAGAAGAGTGTCTCAATTCATAATAAGAGAAATATATACTAAGGTCCCCGAAGTGGAGGACTCACCAACTAGCTTGAGTAGTACTGAACTAGTCACGTGGAGGAGGAGGATGATCAACTTGGGCTCCGGTTCCTACATCGTGATATCATGCAACATAGACGAAGGTCTCCGAAGTAGAGGACTCACCAACTAGCTTGAGTAGTACCGAACTAGAAGGATATCTATACGTGAAAGAGACCAATCTACCTTTCCAAAGTACAAACCCCTTGGTAGGTTGGTGATGATGCCACCTATCAGTTAGGTGGTGAGGTAAAACCCCTCACTAGGTTGATGAGTACAAAGCCCAATCTAGGTTGATGATCATGATACCCCATCACCCTAGTGGTGAGGTACAAACCACTCACTAGGTTAATGAGTACAAATCCCCGTCTAGGTTGATGCTGATGCCATCCCATCACCCTGGTGGTGAAGTATAAAATCCTCAGTAGGTTGATGAGTATGAACCCCCATTTAGGTTATCCAGACTCTTAGTCCCCCTAGATTGGGCATGGTCTAATGCAACACTTTATATAGAATTTATCATATACATAAGCTCACTTTATCATCATATAGTCAATCATATCATATCTCTTGCCTTAGAACTTCAATTCGTCAACTACGTCTTAACGCTCATTTCATAATCATAACATCATACATATCATATCTCATGCTTTGCACCTTCAATTCCTCAAGAAACCATAGCTAGACATTTTATCAAACACTTGGAGGATGTGCAATGGGGGTACAAGAACATGCAATTTAGAGATGAAACCATATAAGAAAATTCATTGTAAAACCATCAATCAACACCTTGCAATACCCTTAAGCAATATACATCAAGACACCTCATCAAATATTACAATAGATCAAAGATTTATTGCTCAAAACATAGCAAAATAGTCACAACCTTACATAGCTTTAACATAGTTCATAGATATGCTAATACTAATAAAACTATTTGTAAAATCAATTTTAAATCAGGTAAATTGAGTAAGAAATAAGAGATTATGGCACCATGGGTTGAAGGACCCAATGGTTGAAACCGACATACCTTAGCTTTGGAGAAGTTCTTGATAAAGATTGAAAATGGAGGCTTCAAGCATAAAGGAAATCCTTCGATCCGGAAGAGGTTTCGAGACTTGAATTTGGAAGTGAAAAATATGGCTAAGTGTTGGAGTTAGTATTGGGAATGTTTAAGGTGATATGAGGGTGAAAAATGACTATGTATAGGTAAAAATACGCTTGGGAACACTCAAGCCCAAGACTTAAAAGTCTTGGATCAAACTAAAAAAAACAGTCACAATATAAGGCAGAGGCGCATCACAGAAGCGATGTGAAAACCTCACTAGAAATTGCACCATAGGATTTTTGACTTTAGATACGACTGCTCTAAAATTAGGGTTAGACCCTTTTCCCCTTGAACAAAAATAAGAAGTCAAATTTTCAAAATAATGAATGAATTTTGAGATACATGGAATTTAAAATTCTGTGCACTTCTGAGGCACATTTTTGGGCACTTTTTGTGGTTGTTTCAATCGGCAGCTTAATAGAGTCACCATAAAGAACAAGTACCCTCTACTAAGGATTTATAACCTCTTTGATCAACTTCAAGGTGCTAGTCACTTTTCTAATACTGATCTTCGGTTCGAGTAAGTGAGGGTGTGTGACATTCCCAAGATGGCTTTCTGGACTAGGTATGGGCACTTTGAGTTTGTTGTTATGTCCTTCGGGTTGACTAATGCACCAACTATATTTATAGAGCTTATAAATAGGGTTTTTAAATCGTACTTTTACTTGTTTGTGGTGTTTATTGATGATGTCTTGATTTATTTCCATACTGAGAAGGAGCATGTGAATCACTTGAGGGTGATGTTACAAATCTTGAGGCAAGTTAGATTGTATGCCAAATATGAAAAATGTGAGTTTTGGTTGAAAGAGGTTATTTTTTTGGGACATGTGGTGTCAGATGATGGTATTAAGGTTAATCCTAAGAAAATAGAGGTAATTAGAAATTGGCCTAGACCTTTGACTCGATCAAACATTAGAGGTTTCTTAGGTTTGGTAGGTTATTACCAGAGGTTTGTGAATGACTTCTCTTCTATTGCTTCTCCTATGACTAAATTGACACAAAAGAATGTGAAATTTGTGTGGACAAATGAGTGTGAAAAGAGTTTCCAAACTTTGAAAGATAAGCTTGTCTCTACTCCTATTTTGTATCTATTAGAAGGATTGGAAGGATTTATTTTTAGGGTATGTGTTTGATTAAAAATGGTAAGGTGATAACGTATGCCTCTAGACAACTTAAGCTGCATGAGAAAAATTATCCTGTGATCTTGAATTAGCGATCGCGATATTTGCTTTGAAAATTTGACATCACTACTTATATGGGGTTCACGTTGATATGTTCACCAACCATAAGAGTCTCCAATATGTGTTCACCCAAAAAGATTTTAACTTGAGACAAAGAAGGTGGTTAGAGCTCCTCAAAGATTATGATACGAGTGTGCATTATCACCATGGCAAAGCTAATGTTGTTGTCGATGCTTTAAGTAGGGTGTCTATGGGTAGTCTAGCTCATGTTGATGATAGTGGCAAAGAGGTGGCTAGAGAGGTCCATTGGTTGGCTAGATTGCGGGTTAGGTTAGATGAAGTTGATAATGGTGGTGTATTGGTTGTTGGTTATTCTAAATCTTTCTTGATTGAGAAGGTAAAGGCAAAAAAAGATCTTCACCCTGCCTTGTTAGAGTTGAAGGCCTCGGTGAAGAATGGTAAAGTGGAGGTTTTCTCCCAAGGGGGAGATCGTTCCCTTAGGTACCAAGGTAGATTGTGTGTGCCTAATGTTAATGACTTGAGAAAAAAGATTTTAGATGAGGCTCATAATTCTTCCTATTCTATCCACCCCGATTCTACAAAGATGAATAGAGATTTGAGGGAAGTGTTTTGGTGGGGTGGTATAAAGAGAGACATTGCTAAGTTTGTATCTAGTTGTCATAATTGCCAACAACTAAAAGTTGAGCATCAAGGGCCAAGTAGCCTAGCCTAAGATATAGAGATTCATACTTGGAAGTGGGAGCAAATCAACATGGATTTTATGGTTGGATTGCCTAAGGAGATGTATAAAGATTTGAGAGAAGTATATTGGTGGGGTGGGATGAAGAGAAACATTGCCAAGTTCATATCTAGATGTCGCAATTGCCAACAAGCTAAAGCCGAACATCAAAGGCCAAGTGGCTTATCCCAAGATATAGTGATTCCTACTTAGAAGTGGGATGAAATCAACATGGAATTTTTTGGTGGGTTGCCTTAGATTAGGAAACAGTTTGACTCTATTTGGGTTGTTGTGGATTGAATGACAAAGTCAGCTTACTTCTTACTGATCAAAACTACTTATGGTGCTAAAGATTATGCAAAATTGTACATTCATGAGTTGGTTAGATTGCATGGGTGCCCTTATATATCATTTCGGATTGTGGTGCTTAATTCACTTCTCACTTTTGGAGGTCTTTCGATAGAGATCTTTGTACCAAGGTTAAGTTTAGCACGACCTTTCACCCTCAAACAAATGGTCAAGCGGAGAGGACTATCCAAATCCTTGAGGATATTCTTAGAGCTTGTGTTTTGGAGTCTAAGGATAGTTGGTATGAACATCTTCCACTCATTGAATTCGCTTACAACAATAGCTACCACTCAAGCATTAGTATGGCTCCTTTTGAAGCCCTTTATGGTAGGCATTGTAGGTCCCCTATTAGATGGTTTGAGGTGGGGGAGATGGCTCTGTTAGGTCTATATTTGGTTATGGAAGCCTTGGAGAAGGAATTGGAATGTTTGAGGTGGTGGAGATGGCCTTGTTTGGTTATGGAAGCCTTGGAGAAGGGGAGTTTGATTAGTGAGAGATTAAAAATAGCCCAAAATAGATAAAAGTCCTACTCCGAGGTAAGGAGAAGAGATCTTGAGTTTAAGGTTGGTGATTGGGTTTACTTGAAAATCTCATCTGTGAAGGGTGTGGCTTGATATGGCAAGAAGGGGAAATTAAACCCAAGGTTTGTGGGTCCTTATATAGTTTCAAGGAGGATTGGTAAGGTTGCATATGTGTTAGAGTTGCCTATGGAGATAGACATGGTTCAACCTGTCTTCCATATGTCCATGTTCAGAAAGTATGTGGGTGACCCTAATGCTATAGTGCCTTTGGATGTTCTGGGTGTTTTAGAAGATAATTTGACTTATGAGGAGGTCTCGGTAGAGATTTTGGATAGGCAAGTAAAGAGGTTGAGAAATAAGGATGTAGCTTCCGTCAAGGTTCTTTGGGGAAACCAAGTTAAAAGTGCCATATGGGCAGCCGAGGTGCATATAAGAAAGCAATGTCCATACCTTTTCAACTCTAATCAAGCCAAAGGTACTAATTTAAGTTTCCCTATATGATTTCAAGTCTTATGTTTCGGCCCTTATGTCATTTTCATGCATTCATGTGTATGTTGACAAGCTTATGGTGATTTTTGACATTCATGTTGAGATTTTTGAAAATGATACATTTGTTGCATCTATGTATGGCTAAAATCATCATGATTACTTCTTTTATGTATGCTTCTTTGACATTCGGGGATGAATGTTCGCAAGGGGGAGATATTGAAACGCCCCCAAAATGTGCCTCGGAAATGCCCATAATCATAATTTCTATATATCTCAAAATCCATGTGTGATATTGAAAATTCGACTTCATATTATTAATCAGAGGGCAAAATTGAGTGGGAGGTCTATATAAACCCAATTTTAGAGGACCCATAGCCAAAAATAACTTTCACAAATTTATGAATTCAAGTGGCGATCTACGCCCTGGCCGCGATGCGCCAGGTGTACGAATCAATGTTAATTTTTCCTGAAATTTCTATTTCAGCCAAAGGACCTTAGCGTCATAGCCTTATGACCGCATATGCATGAAAACACTTATACTTAGCCATTCTCAACTCTATATCACTCAAGACCCTCTCAAAACCCTCTATAACACTTAACCAAATATTTCATCCAAATTCAAGTGACTCAAGCTTAATTCTAGATCTCAAGAACTCCATTTAAGCTTCAAGTCTTCTTTATGTCTGCATCGAGGAATCCCCAACTTTAGGTATGTGGGTTTCATCCATTTGGTCCTTTCACCTATAGAGCCCAATCGTCCTATCTTATAAAAATCGCATGTTTTGAAATTGTATTATCTATGGCTATTTTTTATTATAGATTATAAGGATGAAATATGTTGGGGTTTTATGAAATTTTGATTAAATATGCATGTCTATCTATCTCAAGCTTATACTATGAGTTGGTTTTATCTATTGAGACTATGTATGTTTTGAGCTATGAAACTCTAATCTGTTATAAGATTCGATGATGAATTTCAAGGTATCTTACATGAGGGTTTTGCAATATGTTGGTGGGTTGATTTGCATTGATTTTTCTTACATGATTTCACTCTTGAATTGCAAGATTTAGAACAAGCATTACATACCCACCAAGTGTTTGATAAAATGTCAAGTCAAGAATTCTCAAGTTAATTACATGTTTTATTAGTCAAGTGACTTCATGATGAATATAGACTATCAAGTATATTATGAATTCATGAAACTATCTATGATTATGCAAGTATTAAGTTAAGCCTTCTTTTCAAAATTTTACCTCTTATAAGCCTTTGATATTAATGCAAGACTAATGGTTGATGATGATCTATTTTGATGTTTCAAGTTAGGCTCACCATTCGAGGTCAAGCATGTTTAAGAGCTACTCATGTCATGATTCCATGTTTATTTCTAGTTATTAAAGTATGATTACTATAAGTATTCCATGGGATTAGACTTCTAAGTGATGGATGGAAGGTTTGCTCTTTTTCCTTGAACTATATGCCAACACAGGATTATGTTATACCCTTGTTGTACTAGTGGATCCATTTAGTGCACTTTCTCTTTAAATTCTTCCTAAAATGGGATGGGCACCTGTAAGGCAAAGTGTATCATGAAATCCTTTCCAAAATTGGATGGGCTCCCATAAGGAAGGTTACTTCTCCTAAATGGGATGGGCTCCCATAAGGTGAGTATGGTTACCATGGCAAGTATACCACCTCTTTACCTGTGAGGAGTAATCACCGGGTGTCTAAGTTGTAGCTCATTCTTTGTCGGTTGAGGTTTCTTCCGACATATGTATTATGTTCTATGTAAGTTGAATGATTTACATGCATGTTTTACTTCAAGCATTAATCGTGCATACCATATTGAGATTATGCTTATCTGTTGCTTTTTACTATGCATTTTTATTATATTGGCTTATTTCTTATAGCATTGCATCCAACATACTTAGTACATTCAAATGTTCTAATGTATACTTTATGCCTACATGATATCACCATGTAGGGACCAGAGCTCCTCTTAATCATCCTCTACGTGGCTAGTGAGATTATTCGAAGAAAAGCTTGGTGAGTCCTCAAGTTCGGGGATACTATCTACTTTCTCTTGCTATTTTTAGGACTTCTTGATGTTGAACATATGACATTATAAGGGTAAGCCCGGAGAGTTTCTTGCCCCCGCTCCATTCTACGTTTAGAGGTGTTGTTGGAATATTATGATGTATTTATGCTATAAGCCTGACTTTTTATGTTTTCATGAGTATCAAAGACTTCCCTTAGTCCTATGATGTGCTGTCAAAATACAGCACATTTAATGCCTAAAACAAGGGATTGTGTGAGTTCTTAATGCTACTTTTTATAGTTTTTATGTGTTTTTGTGTTGTTCTTGTAGAAAAGTTATGTTGGCATTATTGTAGAGGAAAATTATAGATTTTACTGCAGTATAAGACATGCAAGTTCACCTACGAGTCATAGCCCAAGATATGAGTCGTAAGGTGCTATTGTAGCAAGAAACAGAGACCAAAAATTAGAAACCTGCTAAGTGGAGACCAATCCTACAACACCATCCTACGAGTCATAAATCTCATTACGGCTTGTATAGCTGTACTCATAACAGTAAATAGAGTGCCCAAACTTTGGATAAAAAACTAAAGACCTAAATTATGATAGAAGCATACGAGTCATAGACCAAGCAACGACTCATACTATTGGGTCATACCAGTTGAGTCCAAGATGCCAAGAACTTGATACGAGACCACGATTATGACTCGTAGGATACCCTACGAGTCATACCTGTGAGGTGTACCAGGTGCTAACTATCTTTTCTGTGTAATTTTTAGGGTTAAATTTGTAACTCTTATAAATTCTTCAAGTTAGGTTTTATTTAAAAAGGAGATGAGAAAAAGTTACAGATTTCAATGGAGAGATATTGATTATGCCTTTGAATATTCTTTCAAGAATATTTTAGGGTTTTAGCATAGTTCTTTATTTTTCTTGGAAAACCCACTTTTGGGGATTGCAAATCTTACTTTGTACACATTGCCAATCTATCAACCTTGTGATTTGCAATTTGTAGTGTCTTCAATCTTCATCGCTTTGGGTAAATTCTAAACTATGTCTTGCATTTAAATTTTTGTTGGTTTTACCTTAGCCATAAGTAGCTAAGCACCTACAACTTGTGGTTGTGAGAACCATGGGTAGTTGACTTGAGATGATCTTGGTTTGTGCATTTCTATGATTGAGGTTTTGCATATATTATCTATTTCTCTTTATTGTAATTGTTGTTTAGTGGTAGCCAACACCAAACCCTGCCTACTATCATAATCCCGACCAAGGTAGTGACGAATAAGAAAAGAGAAATAGATGACAAGATTCGACTGATGTGTTCTCATCTAATCAACGAAACCTAACCAAAGGGAGGTTAAATGGGATAGTAGGTAATGGTTAGCTGGCATACCATGGTTGCCGACCAAACACCATGGTGAAATTTGACCTTCACCTTCACAAGAGGGCTGGAAGAACCTAAGTTACCATCTTACATCTGAATCTCTAATTGTAATTATATTATCTAGGTTAATGGAGTCAACGAACCATGGGGAACATAATTCTCAAGTTGTCCCTAAAATTAAGTATTTTCTCGCATTGTAGTATAGTGTCTATTTAGTTTTGTTCTTGAATCACAACCCCCATTTAGAGATTTTAGTTATAGATACTTGAAATGATTGGTAGTGAAGTCATGTAGTTAGGCCCTGTATTCTCTGTGGATTCGATCCTAACCTTCAGTTAGGTTAATTGCTGACTGCAATCGCTTTCTTATTGGAGTGTGAACATCATCAAAAATTATGGCATCATTGCCGAGGAATACAACTAGGTTTTGACTTGATTTCATTATTAGTTCATTCTAGTATCAATTTCTGGAGTCTCCTGTATTTTACTTTTACTTTTTGTAAAGGCTATTTAGTTTATTCATATGTTGGTTGGCCCCATGAATGAACAAAAACTCTACATTGCAAACAACTTGTTGGAAACTTTACAAGGACGACCCCTATTTTATGGGCAAGAGTCCGAAGACCCCTAAACTAATTTGCAAAATTTTAGGGGTTATTGGGACAAGATATCCTGCTTGGGAGGCCATGGATCTTCAAGCCTTTCCCATGACTCTCCAAAGTAAAGCTACTAAATGGTGGTCAATTCTCTCATCAGATGCTTGTTCCAGCTGTGGGGAGGTGAAGAGAATATTTCTTATAAACTTCTGTAAGAGGACCAACAAGCAAGAGCTATAAGATAATGTTTGCAATTTTATAAAGGTGTCAGGAGAATCATTGGTATTATCATGGGAAAGTTATAAGGATGCTTGGCAACGATCAAGAACCATTGTCTGACTAACGATGAATTGGTGGCTAGCTTCTACCGAGCACTAACCTATAAACAACAAGGTCATGCTGATGCTTTATTTGGAGGGGAGTGTTGGGCATTTTTGAGGCAGCCATTCAATCAAATTACTGAATACATGGATAAGTTGTCTGCTATCAAGTAAGTTTATTATCTATTGTAAAAGCAGCTAGTGCTATCTACTAGCACATTCGAGGGAACCCCAAGTACTATCAGAAAAGAGAATACACCTAATTAGCTCAGGTTACTAACCCAGCAATGCATTAGTGATGAACTCACAAGGATTGGGCTATGCTTGAGCAAGTGCTTATCAAAACCAATGAACAAGAAGAGGTTGTACAGAAGATAAAGTTTGATATCATTAAGGTGAACTACAAGGTGGACTAACCAGAAATAGCAATACAGAGACTTGATGATAGGGTTAAGCAAATAGCAACACGATTAGAGCTTGTGTAAAGATATCAGAGCAGGGCCAGAGGAGTAAAGATGAGACTCCATCAACCCACGAGGAATTTGAGTACTCATGGTGACAAATTCAAGCCATAACGTTAAACAAGGTGGTTCTTGACGGGCAACCCAAGTATCTCTCATATTTTTAGACTTAATTTTAGGTTTTTGTTTGAATCAATAGGTAGTAGTTTGATGTTTGTTTTGATATGTTGAAATATTAAATTAGTTGCACTATTCTAGACATTGATATATCATTTAGTGTGATTTATAGGGACCGACTAAAAGCTAATGAGTTGAAAAATTAGTATGTGGAGTAGCTTCTACGAGTTGGCCTATGAGTCATAACAAGGTTAACAACTCATAGTCAGCTTTGTTGAGCGAAATAGTGAGTAGCAAAACTGGGCACACATATTACGAGCAAACCTTATGATTAGTAGGGTCTCCTACGAGCCGTAAGTGGGGTTCGTAGTGACCAGGTATGAATTCTAACTTTTTTATAAGTATTGGGTCTTTTAGATGACTAGGACTAATGAGCCGTAGGATGCCCTACGACTTGTAGTTAGGGTCTCGTAGACCCGGCCTGTAGAATTTTAAAAGAGACTCGGTTTGGAATATTAAAAGTCTAACATCTTTTGGCTCCTCATTTCCCTCTCTAAAATAGTTGTTCTTCCTCTATAACCCCCCGAACATTATTTTGCACTATTTTAATCATCCCCAAACCATTCTTCTATTAGAATATCCCAGCAAGTGAAATTTGCTAGGGTTTTATCTTTTACTCTCCTTCTCATCAGATCTTCATCTTTTTTTTGGTAAGTTTTCATGATTATGTTTGGTATACCTATGAGACAATCTTCCTTTATTGGTATTTGAATAAACATTATATGCTCTAGGTAAGTAAAATCATTTGTAAGTTATTATGGTAGTATGAAGGGTATGATTTAGAATTGCCGACATCCCTGTAGTGATTAGGTACTCTGTTTCTACACTTGTTTGAGAATTAGGAAGTTTAATGTGGTGGTTGAGTGCATTTGTTTCATGATCTATGGGTAATTATCTTGTGAGACCATGTTGGGATTGAAATTTATAGGTGTTGGCGTGTTATAATCTTATTGCTATGAAAGACTCGTGTATCAACTTGAGTAACCCTTTGTATGCATCTGTGTGTACTATACTATTGTTGAAATTGGATGATTTCTAAAAGTAGTTCATACTACAAATGCTTTGACCTGAAAGGAGGATTCATTTTTCATTGTGGGATATTTTGTAAAGTTGAGTGATTAGATTTATTATGGGGAGTAACTATGTGTTTTTGATTTCTTGTGCTTCTTGGTTTTCTTTTGGTCATTGTTGAAAGGTTAGAGGCACGCAGGGTGCTCTCTATTTTCTGCTACGTGGACTCACTGCGAGTCATAGGTTACCCTACAAGATATAGTGGCCCTTCATAAAAGGAAACAGTCACCTATGGTGCCATGACATTTTCCATACGAGACTCACCTATGACTCATATCACTTTGTATGACTCGTGGTGGTGGTCTCGTGGACCAGCTCTAAATTTTCAAAATATGTTTGTAATGAGATACGAGCACAGATTACGACTTGTAGGATAACTCTACTAGTTGTACCTACGTCCCTTAGTTGATTGCAAAATGCATTTCTCTAAGATAAATTGGAACTACGAGGCTACAGTACTGATCATAGGTTACCCTACAAGTCGTACCTCCACCTCGTACCTGCAACCCTACACCTGGTTCAGTTGTTTTTACTTGAGTAATTTTATTATTTCTTGTCTGAATCTTTTGTGTGTTATTCATTTGTTTGAACAAAACATCATGGGACTCATGCTTTGGTATGTGGCGATTTTTCAAAGACAATGCCTCCTAAAGGTCAAAGGGGTGATGCCTTGACTTTAGGGCACGGACTGAGAGATGAAACATCGAATGAGGATCAATCCACTAAGGAGATGAATGTGCACCCTAACCCTTAAGCTAATATGTCCTTGACAAGATCACAAACCACAAGCGTTCCGATAGAAGTGGATAGCTTCTCCTAGTCTAAAGAGGAGGGTGACGAAGAAGGGTCAGATGATGATGCTTCACTTTTTGAGTTCAATTCTCTCAAAGTATCTAAAGTTCAACCAGAGGAAACTGCTCCCTTATAGCCAGCCAATTCTACTTACACTGTCACCTCCACAAACCCTCAAAATACAAGATGGTACAAGGATGAGGGAGATTTACGAAAAAGGACTAAAGCCATAAAGTCAAGTGAGGCAGGTGCAGAGATTTCATAAGGAAGCAAAGTTCAAAGACTCAGGGCTGAGCAGTATACTAGGGTTAGAGGCTGAAATCGAGCAACCACAGTTGAACAAAGTTTTGGTCAGAGGTGAGGTTGTTGATATCTCAGAACAAACTATTCGAAGGGTACAATTTGGGCCAAATTATAGAGTGCCACATGCGAATGTGGAGTATGATCATAAGATTGTAGATATGAGAAAAGTAGTTAATCAGAAGAAGGACGGGCTGAGACTAGAGCTCCTTAGATGGATAGGGAGCCAAATTTACGAGGAAGGGTTTGAGCCGACATAGGTTACAAACTACACTGAGTGTATTCTGAAGGCCCAGCTCACATTCAGGGCAAAGTGTTGGTGGTCCATTATCCATTGGCGCATCAGACCCACGTTCACGGATATTGTGATCATATTGGAGAGGATTGTATTGTTGGCTAGCATCTTGTTAGGGTATGATATTCACTAGGCTCGCGTTATGGCAAAGCAAATCCATGAGACGGCAGTCTACACCCAGCAAGCATTACCATGCCCATCTTAATACATAGATTAAGCAAAGAAGCTAGGGTGTGGGTCTCTCTCCACTTAGACCATCATGTAAAGGCTGTGCATATAATGGACCCTAGTCCAATCAAGGCTGACGAGAACCCAATAGCCTGACAAAGAGCTATTCCACCTCTTATTCCAGAGCCATTCCCAATTGAGGCTCAGACTAGAGTTTGACTCCTTCTACCAGTAACACTACTCTAGTTGCTGTAGAGGCTTCACCAGTTATTATGATTGAGTCTATGCCATCCTGCAGTACTCCAGCATCAACAACATCTATATTATAGGTTGATTCTATTATCTCTTTTGTTGCTTTTCAGGCATTATTACACAAGGTGACTACGGCGGAGTCCAGGCTACAGGCTTTAGCAACACAGTTCAGACCTTGGGTCAGCCAGACTATACAGGACTCAGAGGGGAGGATGAAGGTATTCACCCATGCATTGGTAGATAAGAGAGCTAGGAGAAGGATGTTTGAGTGGATGCATTTGAGGCGAGAATCCAATGGAGGCTTGAGGGTGATCGGTCTACTAACATGAGCATAGTGACATAGGAGTTGGGCCAATTTAAGGTTGACTTATTGTAGATGTTAGCAGCCCCTGTTGCAGTCCCAACGGTGGCACCAATGGGTGATGAGGTATTTTATTAGTTAGCTAATAGCAAAAGAAGGTGGTGCAGGAGTCGATCTTATTGGCAACCACACAAAGAGATAGGGAGCAGTAGCCTTCACATGGAGACGGTAGCTCACAAACAGCTGCGACCCAGTTTGCTGAGGAGGAGGTTGTGATCTAGGACCCTGCTAACCAACCAGAGACTGGTGCTTGATGCACCATGATATTTGACCCCTTTTGACCCCAGTTCTTATCTTTTCATTAAGGATACTTTGTTCTTTTGTTAGACAATCTTTTTATTATGTTGGATTTTGGATTTGTTTAAATGTTTTTATGTTGGATGTTGTTTTTACTTATATTTTTTATGTTTGTTTTTTGTTTTTAATGCGTGTATATATATATATATATATATATATATATATATATATATATATCATTATGTTATCATGTTTGGTTTTTCATTCTTGTCTTTACTTTGAGGAGAAAGTATTCTATTTTGATAGGGTGTAGGAAGTAATGGAATAAGGTAAAGTCTGAGTACCCTCGAGTCCATAACTTCCCCTAGTTTATATCCAAAGGTTTTCTTGCCCTGTTTTTTTTCTTGTGGAAGTTTAATTTTCTGTTATATTGGCATATTTAGGTAGTATATATAATGTGTAAATTCATAGTAGTGTTATTTGTTGGCATATATATAGTCTTTAAATGCTTTTTTAATGATTTGAAAAATTAGGTACCCTCAAATTTTTTTTGATTGTGGTCTGGCAATGATTGTTTCGATAATGTGAAGGTAAGTTGAGGCTTGAAGCATGACCTGTGAGTTTATACTTGATTGTCGGTGCAATGTCATGTGTGTTATGAGCTTATTTTGCCGCATTCATGTATCTTGTATAGACTCAAAACTTGCCTTGTTAATTTAAAATTAGTTTGGTGATGTGATTGATTTGCAAAGGATCTTAGGCCTTTGTTCTTTTAGTGAACCCACTTTTAGCCTAAATGACCTACTAAATGAGTGAGTGAATCCCTTGTTCCAAATTTTTTAACTTCTCATTACTCATTCTTTCTTGACACTTTACTAGCTTAACCTTGTTTGATGAAATACCTTGATATTAGCCTTGGTCTATCCTTGAACATGTGAACCTTTATTGATGCTAAAAGCCTAAGTTGAGGGTGGCTACAAATGGTGGCCCTAGTTTGGGGAATAGAATTTGGGCCAAATTATAGAGTGCCACATGCGAATGTGGAGTATGATCATAAGATTGTAGATATGAGAAAAGTAGTTAATCAGAAGAAGGCTGTGTACTTCACCTTGACCCTTATTGTGGTAAAGTAATAATAATGAGTTTGTTAGTTGGGAATAAAGAAAGAAATGAAACATCATGAGCCTGGGGAGGAAAAAGAGGTTAAAATTGCCTTGAATAGAGAAATATTAGCAAAAATGTGTCCAAAAATAAGGCACAACTAAAAAGAGAAAGAAAGCACTCGAGTAATGCTTGAAATAGGTGAATAAGGGTGGATTTAGTGAAAATCATTGGGTTATGAAGGCAAAAGTGTTGGCAACCAGGGTTCAAGGATAATTTTTAGTCACTACTTGCCTAAAATGCCATACCAAAGCCCCCTGAACCTATGTTACAAGGGCTTAAGTCATAAAGTCATCCAAATCCACTTTATTATCAAGCCGAAAGATGAGTATAGAGGCAAGCATGGTGTTAGTCATTTTGCATGAATTTCATTTATGAGAGTGAGAATGTTTCCTTAGTCCTTGAATTGTAAATGTTTTTTGATTGAGTAAGAGGGAGTTCTTTTCTGTGAGCGCATTTGCACTACTTGATTAACATATGGCTATACCAGTGATTGTGGATAGTCGATGTTCCTTAGCTTATCATAGTTGGGTTGCCAGATTCATCATCATGTTTTTGTTGAGTTAAGTAGCTTTGCTATCTAGTTTTGGAAATGATAGTTGGGTACCTAGATTAGAGTGAATGATGTATATGTCATTGGTATAGCTACTATGTATATCTCATTGTCTGTGTAGATTGAGTCATGGTTTGATGACAAGCAATAATTCTAAGTTGAAGGTGTTGACATGCTGTCAAAATATAATACTTTTGATGCCTAAAACAAGGGATTGTGTGAGTTATTAATACAACTTTTTATGGTTTCTATATGATTTTGTATTGTTTTTGCAGAAAAGTTAGGTTGGCATGATTTTGGAGGAAAATTGTAAATTTTGCTGCAGCATAGGACCTACAAGTTCACCTACGAGTTATAGCCTAAGCTACGAGGCTATGAGTCATAGGGTGCTATCGTAGCAAGAAATAGAGACCAATAATCTAAAGTCTGCTAAGTGGAGGTCAATCCTATGAGGCCATCCTACAAGTTGTAAGTCTTACTATGACTTGTATAGGAGTACTCGTAGCAAGAAACAGAGAGCCCAAACTTTGGATAAAAAACTAAAGGCCTAGACTAAGAGAGAAGCATACTAGTTGTAGCCCAAGCAATGACTCATACCATTGGGTCATACCATTTGTGTGCAAGATTCCAAGAACCTGATACGAGACCCCTCATAGGTTAACCTACGAGTCATACCTATGAGGCATACTTGTAACTCCTATAAATACTTTAAGTTAAGTTTTATTTGAAAGGAGGGAGAAGAGGAGGAGAAAAAGCTATAGATTTTAATGGAGAGACATTGATTGTGCCTTTGAATATTCTTTCAAGAATATTTTAGGGTTTTAGCGAGTTCTTTATTTTTCTCGAAAAACACACTTTTGGGAATTACAAATCTTGCTTTGTACAAATTGTCACTATATCAAGCTTCTAAGCAATTTGTGATGTCTTCAATCTTCATTGCTTCGTGTGAAATTATCAACTGTCTTGCATTTACATTTTTGTTGGTTTTGCCTTAGCCATGAGTAACTAAGCACCCACAACTTGGGGTTGTGGTAACCATGGGTAGTTAACCTGAGATGACCTTAGTTTGTGCATTTTTATAATTGGAGTTTGTAGGTATTATCTATTTCTCTTCATTATAATTGTTGTTTGTTGGTGGCCAACACCAAACCCTGCCTACTATCATGATTCCAACCAAGGTAGTGACGAATAGAAAAAGAGAAACAAATGACAGGATTTGATTGATGTGTTCTTGTCTAACAACCAAACCTTACCAAGTGGAGGTTGACTGGGAAAAAATGTAACGGTTAGTTGGCACACCATGGTTGCCGACCAAGCGCCATGGTAAAATTCAATCTTCACCTTCACAAGAGGGCTGGAAGAACCTAAGTTACAGTCCTGCTTACGAATCTCTAATTGTAATTATGTTATCTAGGTTAATCGAGTCAATGAACCATGGGGAACACAATTCCCAAGTTATCCCTAAACTGAGTGTTTTCTCGCATCGTAGTATAATGTCTATTTATTTTTTCTCTTGAATCACACCCCCCACTTTTCAGAGATTTTAGTTATAGATACTTGAAATTATTGGTAGTGAAGTCTTGCAGTCAAGCCCTATATTCCCTATGGATTCAACCTTAACCTTTAGTTAGGTTGATTGATGATAGCGACCGCTTTCTTATTGGAGCGTGAACATCATCACCCTTAAGGAAATTCTTAAAGAAGTTTGAGGAAGACGCTTCTTGAATGGAAACTCTAACCTTGCCTTGGTCTTTCCTTGGGAGTATTCCTTACCTTAGAGAATTTAGAGAGAGTTGAGAATGGAGGAAAGGAGAGGGTTTGAGAGGGTTTAAGGTTTGATGCAGAGCAAAAGAATCTCAAAATAATGTAGCTTTAGGTCTAAGGTTTAATGAATGGACAAAAATGCCCTTTATTAGAATGTCAGAACACAATTCATGACCCCGATTACGGTCTGTAAACAAAACTATAAACTGTAATATGGCTTTGTCCTATTCTCTTTTTCCAATCTTCTAAAAATTGGTCTCTGAAGTTCCATCTATGAGACTCATCTATGACTCATAGATTGATCTATGGGTCATAGACTTCTCCATAGGGTGACTCAACAGCTAGGAAAATTTCCAAGTGATTGTGGATAGTCGATGTTCCTTAGCTTATCATAGTTGGGTTGCCAGATTCATCATCATGTTTTTGTTGAGTTAAGTAGCTTTGCTATCTAGTTTTGGAAATGATAGTTGGGTACCTAGATTAGAGTGAATGATGTATATGAAACTAGAGTACGACCCATCTTGGTCTTCGTAAGTTTATCTTTAGAAACTCATATTTCCTATCAACCCATGATTTTAATCCAACAACCTCTTCTATGGTCCATAAATGTCACCACAACTTGTAAACTTCCTTGTAAAGTCCTTCAACACTTGGCGAAATTTGCAACTCTTCAGCCCTACTTTATGAGCTTGCTCTACAACTCGTGAATTGGACTACAAGCCATAAACTAGGCCCGTACATTACCTCTGTAACTTTTTCCAATTTTAATTTTTCTGTATTTTTGACTTTCGGACTTTGGGTCCTTATAATATCTCCACTTTAGGAATGTTCATCCCCGAATGTACTAAACGTAGGACCTAAAGAGTTAAAAGGTAGCTAACAACCCAGTATAAATGCAAATATGCAATCTAAATATTGTTTCATAAAAGTTTCATAACACATACTTCCAAACATGACTCAAAAATAGTCCATAAACATGTAAATATGTTTAAACAATCTGAGAAACTAAAATTGAAGGAATTTAAGGTCTTAGGCAAGGAAAACTTAATGCCTAAGGCTTGGGTAGAGTGGAAAAGATAGGAATATCACTTCATCTTGTCTACTTTCACTTTTTACAGTGCACCTTCAACTTGTTGATATCTTCACAAGACATTAACAAATGTAAGTTCCTTTTTCTCAATCTCTTCACTTGTCAGTCTAGGATTTTAACCGAAACCTCACCATAAGCAAAATTATCCTTAATGCTTACATCTTCTAACGGGACTATGGAGTTTGGATCATCCATGAATTTCCTCAACATAGATTCATGGAATACCTGGTGAATCTTGTTCATCTCCATTGGAAACTCCAACTCATAAGCCACCTTGCCAATACTTCTGACAATCTTATAAGCTCATAGTACCTAGGGCTAAATTTTCCTATCTTGCCAAACTAGACTAGACCCTTTATAGGTGAAACCTTCAAATAGATCCAATCACTGACATAAACTCAAGGTCTCTTACTCTAACATCATAGTACAACTTTTGTCTACTTTGAGGAGTTTTCAATTTCTCCCTTATGAGTCTTATTTCTCCGTGACATCCATGACTAGATCTAACCCTAACAAAGCCATTTTACCCATTTCAAATTAGCTAACCAATGACATACATTGTCTACCATATAAAGCCTTAAATGGTACCATCTCAACACTTGAATAGAAGCTATCATTGTAGAAAAACTCGATGAGAGGTAGATGATCATCCCAACTCCCTTTGAATTCCAATACACAAGCCCTCAATATATCCTCGAATTTTTAAGTTGTTCTTTTGGCTTACCCATTGATTTGAGGATGGAAGGCTGTACTCAACTTCACCTTACTACAAAAGGCCCTTTTGAGATGATGAAATTCCCCAACAAATGCCAAAAAATGTGCCTCGGAAATGTCTATATTCGTAATTTTCTCACATGTCAAAATTTGTACGTGATATAAAAAATACGGCTTTATATTCCTGATAGGGGGAAAATTGAGTGGGAAATGGTTATAACATGAATTTTAGAGGACCTGTAGTGAAATTTTATTCCGCCAAAAAATTTCATTTCTAGTGGGGGTGCGCGTTCTCTCCGTGTCGCGGAGCCGTCGCGGAGTAGTACATTTTGTTACCAGTTTTTTAATTTTGGCCTAAGGCCTTAGGGTCTTTGGCCTAAGCCTTCCTATGCGAAAGAAACACCAACACTTAGTCATTTTTTAACCCCATATCATTCAAGACATTCCCTAAAACCCTCTCTAACGCTTAACAAAATATTTCATCCAAATTCAACTTTCCAAAACTCATTCGGATCTTAAGGAATTCATTCAAGCTTTAAATTCTCATTCAAATCTTCATCAAGAAAATCTCCAAAGTTGAGGTATGTGGGTTTCAACCATTAGTTCCCTTCATGCATGATGCCTTACCTTCTTTTTCATGTAAATTACATGTGTTCAAGTTGATTATTTATGGATATGTTCTATTATGAAAGTAGAATATAAACTATATTGGAGTTTCATGAAATATGGACTATTTAAGCATGTTTTGAGCTATGAATCTATGTTCTATGATGAGATTTAATGAGGGCTTTTAATGTATCTTGTGTGAAGGTGTTACCAAGTGTTGGTGGGTTGATTTACATTAAGTTTTCTCATATGATTTCACTCTTCAATTTCATGATTTTGAACTAGCGTTACACATCCACCAAGTTTTAATAAAATGTCCGATTAATAGTTCTTGAGTTATTTAATGACCTATTGCATGACCTATGAGTCAAGTGACTTTATAATGATGAAAGGAGTGTGTGACTGTGTTGATTTCATAAAAAGTATCTATAGTGTTGCAAGTTGACCACACCTTGTTGAGGGGGTGCTATACCTCAATCACCTTTTCTTGGTGTAGTATCTATAGTGTTGCAAGTTGACCACACCTTGTTGAGGGGGTGCTATACCTCAATCACCTTAGCGGGGTGTTAGGCCTGTACTACCTTGTTGAGGGGTATATACCTTGACCACCTTATTGGGGGGGTACTAGGCCTATACTACCATGTTGTGTTTTATATACCTTGACCACCTTGTCGGGGGCTGCTAGGCCTATACTACATTGTTGAGGGGTATATACCTTGACCACCTTATCGGGGGTGCTAGGCCCGTACTACCAATTGAGGCGTGCATACCTCAATCACCATCCAAGGGGGTGCTAAGACTTGGACTCCAAGTATAGATGTTTGGTCTATGATGATGGTCTCTTCCTACACATGTATTATGTTCTACACAAGCATGTTTTACTCGAAGCATTGATCATGCATGCCATGTTGCTAATATACTATCTCTTGCTTATGTATATGCATTTTGATTATGTTGCTTATCTCTTGTTGCATTGCATTATACATACTTAGTGCATTGAAATGTATTAACGCATACTCTATGCCTACATGATGTTACCATGTAGGAATCAGAGCCCCTCATGATCATCCGCCAAATGGCTAGTTGACTACTTTGAAGATAAGCTATTGGTGAGTCCTCGAGTTTGGGGACACTAGCTTTCCACTCTTACTTTTGCTATTTCCTTATGTTACACTTTGATACAAAAAGGGTAAGCCTAGAAAGTTTTGTTGGCCCCTGCCCAATCTATGCTAGAGGGGTTGTTGGACAAGTTATGTAACTATTCTTTGGGGTTTGACTCTTTTGATGATTTATGCTATTAAAGACTTCCTTTAGTCCCTTTATCCTTGTTTATACTCTCTTATAGTTGGTTACTTTGCTTCCACGACCTAGGATGTGTAAATGATATGATAAGAGGCTTATTTGGGGTCCCTTTGGGTTACCATTGGGCATGTCATATCTAGGCCCAAGGCTTGGGTCGTGACAAATGACTTCCAAAACTGAGAGGTAAATTAAACTCCATGATCCTATATGATAGACAATGGAACCCCATAAAATCTCATCCAACTCCTAGATATTTTATCTAGCATAGTCCGCAACACTAAAAGTTTTCTTGAATGGTATAAAGCGAGTTGACTTGTTCATTCTTTCCACTATTACCGATATGGAGTCAAAATGCCTTTTGGTTTTAGGCAATCCAACCACAAAATCTATATTGATCTCTTCCCACTTCCAAGTAGGATATGAATGTCATGAGCTAGGCCACCCGACCTTCGATGTTCAACCTTGGCTTGTTGGCAATTGGAGCATTCAAACACAAACTTTTCTTTATCCTTCCGTATTTCATTCCACCAGTGCACTTCTCTCAAAAATCTCTTTACATCTTAGTGGAAATGGGATAATAGAATAGGATGAATAATGAGTTTCTTGCAAACTCCTTTGTCCATCAACATCTAGCAGACACAACCTTCTTTAGTAATGAAGTACTCCATCTCCCAGACACAACCTTCTTTGGTAATGAAGTACTCCATCTTTCCCTTATTCGGAGACCTCTTTCTTTCCTTCACCAAGGCCTTCAATTCAACCAAGGCAGGGTCATGATCTTGCTTAAATTTGACATCATCAATCAAGAAGACTTAGAGCTACTCAATACGACCATACTACCATTTTTTGCATCACTCAATTTCACTCCCAACATAGCCAACCTATGGACCACTCTTGCCAACTCCCTTTCTCCACCATCTTCTAAATGTGACACACTACCCATGTACACCCTACTAAGTGCGTTGGCTACTATATTTCATATTTATTTCATAATTTTGAGAAGCTCTAGCCATCTCCTTTGCCTTAGGTTGAGGTCCCTTTAGGTGTACATATGTTGGAGGCTCTTATGATTGGTAAAGACATCAACATTAACCCCATACAAACAATGATACTATGTTTTTAATGCAAACACCATAGCTATAAGTTCAAGATCATGTGTCGAATAGTTATTTTATGCACCTTCAATTGCCTTGAAGTATAGGCAACCACCTTACAATGTTGCATCAATAGACTACCCAAAGTGAACTATGAGGCATCACAATATATGAATCCATTAATTCCCTCTTGCAAGGTCAAAATTGGGGCCTAAGTCAATTGAAAGGTTTGGAAACTTTTTCCACACTCATTCATCCATGTGAACTTTACTCTCTTTTGAGTCAACCTAGTTAAAGGTGACAAAAGGGAGGAGAAACCTCCAACAAACCTTCTATAGTACCCGGCTGGGCCCAAGAAGCTCTTAATGTTCAAGGGAGTCAATGGCCTAGCCAAATTTCTCACTACTTCCATCTTCATAGAATAAACTTTAATACCATCACCCTACATGACATGTCCAAGGAAAGCAACTTCATTTAACCAAAACTCACATTTGTTAAACTTAGAAAATAATCTTTTTTCTCTCAATGCTTGTAACACTACCCTTAAATGCTCTATGTGGTCCTCTTCACTTCAAGAATAAATCAAGATATCATTAGTAAGTACCACCATCAACATGTCAAGCTAGTGTTTGATACCCTATTCATAAGATCTATAAAGATTGTCGGTGCATTAGTTACGACAAATAAAATCACTACAAACACGAAATACCCATACTTTGTCCAGAAAGTCATTTTGGGGATGTCACTCTCCCTTACCCTTAGTTGGTGACATCAAGACGAAAGTCAATTTTGGAAAAGTGTGTGGCTCCTTATAATTGATCAAATAAGTCTTCTATCCTTGGGAGTGGATGCTTGTTCTTTAAAGTATCCTTGTTAGATTGCTGGTAGTCTATGCACATTCAGAGTGACCCATCTTTTTTCTCACATAAAACGGTGGAGTGCCCTATGAAGACCTACTTGGCCTAATGAAGCCCATCTTAAATAGATCCTTCAGTTGCTCTTTTAGTTTCTTTAACTTCGATGGGGTCATTCTATAAGGAGGAATGAAGATAGGTTGAGTATCAAACAAGAAGCCTATACCAAAATCTATTTCCTTTTCATGAGGAAAACCTGGTAACTCTTTTAAAAACATATCGAGAAACTCATTCACAAGGAGAAACCACTAAAGAGAGGGAACTTCAGAGGTAACATCTCTAACCCTCACTACATGCTAAATTTAACCCTTGGAAATCATTTTACAGGCTTTAAGATAAGACACAAACCAACTTGTACATGAAGAACTACTACCCTTCCATTCAAAAACAGACTTCTTTGGGAATTGGAACGTATCCCTATGAGTTTGACAATCTATAGAAGCATAGGAAGCATGCAACCAATTCAACCCAAGTATTATATCAAAATTGACCAAAGAAAGCTCTATCAAGTCAAAAGGGATGACTTTGTACAAAATAGACATGGGAAAACTCTTATAGACTCTTTGTGAAATAATGGACTCTCCTACAGAAGTACAAACTTCAAAAGGCTCATTCAGGACTTCAAGACATACATTTAATCTTTTTTCAAGAAATTGAGTTTCAATGGATAAATTATCTCCTAGATCTAACAATGCATATGCATCAAAATCATAAAATTTTAACATAACAATAACCACGTTCGGAGTCTCTTACACCTTTTGGAGGGTATACAAAGCATAGAACCTATTTACCTTTAGAGCACCTTGAACATGTCCACCTTGTCCTTGAGTCCTAGCACCACCACTTCTATAATCCTTGGCATGATGATCGGGCTTGCCACATTTAAAGCATGCATTGGAGCCAGCTAGACACTAACTTTATGGAGCCTTCAACACTTAGCACAATTAGGACATTGTGCCTTGGGATTAGCCCCTTCTCTTTGTTGAATCGGGGAGGAGAAGTTTTCAACCCTTGGTTTATGTACTTTTAGTCACCACTCCTTTTGTGAGAGAATCCACCACCATCCATTTGATCCCATTTGGACTCCCTTGCGTGCTCTTTCAATATCTCTTCTTCAATTTTCTCTGCATATGTCATTAAGTGGGAAATTTCCATCTCATTCACAAGCATTGCAGTCTTGCACTCCTTGGATACCAAATCCCAAAACCCAAAGATGAATTTACTCATTCTAGCCCATGGCTCCACCATCATGAATGATTCATATTTAGATATCTTTATAAATTTGAGGGAGTATTTTATCACACTCATATACCCTTACTTCAAGTTTATGAACTTTTGCACTTTTGATTCCCTTAGCCCAATCGAGAAATATTGATCCAAGAATGGATCTTTGAACTCATCCACTCTATTTGGCCTGCTTCCTCACTATTTTTGTCGACCCATTTATCATACAAAACATCTTTCACTCCATTGAGTTGATTTACCATTAGCATGGCCTTTTCTTTCGACGACACTCCCATGACAGCCACAATCCTATATGCTTCATCAATGAATTCCACTCGGGTCTTTATCAACTTTGGAACTATGAAATTTTGGCAGATTTATTCTCCCAACGTCCTAGACCCTTATTGCCAGTATTGGGCAGTTGTTCACTGTTAGATCTCACCAATATGGCCCCCTATAGCACCATAGCTTATGGTTCACCAGTGCCAAGATTTTTATAGATATTATATAGCTAATGTGTCGAGGACCTTAGGGAGGAAGTACAACCTCTTGATTGGATTGGTTGGCCAAGACTTGGTCCAACATTGCAAAGACAACTGGAACTCTGAATGTATGATTCCTTCCTCTTGTCGCACGGGAGGGACTTAATCTTCATTAACCTCTCTAGGTAACGATGCTCTACTTAATGGCATGATTTGAAAATGGAAAAAGAGAACGTCATCAAACAAAGGAAAATCTTAGATAACTCTAAAGGCATGAAATAATTCATGAAGAAGGGAAAGTTTCCTAAATGCCTCATAACCTCTCATTCATGATTGTAGCAAATTTCACTATAGTGAACAAGACTTTACTTGATGTAGTATATTGGATATTCGAAGAATGTTTCAAACCTCATGCTCTAATACCAAGTTTGTATGACCCAAGCCTAGGGCGTGGTCATAACAAGGCGAATGAGGAGCCTAGAGGTACCTCACTTGTCACGACTTGAACCTAAGGTCCAGGAGTGACATGGAGAATGGGAATCCGAGAGTCCCTAAACAAACCTCAAAGTATCAAAATTCACATCATCAGTTTAGTAGCGTAAAAAGATGTAGTAAACATAAAAATCTAAGGGACGAGAAAGTATGACTCACGCTATGGGATATTACAAGAATGGGGATTTGCAGAATGGATTCATATAACACATATCACATAAGGACTAAGGCGGTTAAGTATGACTCACTCTATGGGGACAAAAGGGGACTTAGGATCTTTCACAATTCCACATCATAACATAACCAACATCATAATATTGATAATCAATAGATAGCCATAACTAAAATCTCCAAGTTGTATAACATAACATATATTCTTAGAAGAGTCTACATGTTGTTCAGCAATGCCTCTAAATCATTGAACTGGACGGGGGCCAAGACATATCCCGGGCTCACCCTTAAAGTAAGTATAACATAAGTGGAAACAACATAAGGCAGATGGATGATGACTTGTCCTTGGATTATAGGACTCACCGCAACAGCTTTCGTAAATATTAACTAGCCGTCAAAAGGTGGATGGATATTGTCTCCAGTCCCTACATGGTTTGATCATGTAGGCAAAAAATATGCTTTAATACATTTGAATATACTAAGTATGCGGACATGTAATGCATACGAACTCATTAAACCTACATTCAATATTAAATGATAAGGGCGCATATAACCAATAAAGTATATAAGCAAAGAAGCGTAATATATCAATATGACATGAAATCCATGATGCATGCACTGCATAATACTTCAATATAGAGGGGATGAGACCTCAACCGACATATAATACCAAGTGAGCTATTACTTGGAATTTGGATGTTATCCCTATACCGGATAAGAGGTAGTCTACTTGCCAAAGGTAAACCATACTGCTCCTTATGGGCCTTCCATTTCAAAGAGGTAACCTTCCTTACAATCC
Source organism: Solanum virginianum (assembly GCA_000787875.1). Classification (NCBI taxonomy): domain Eukaryota; kingdom Viridiplantae; phylum Streptophyta; class Magnoliopsida; order Solanales; family Solanaceae; genus Solanum; species Solanum virginianum. The sequence continues at coordinate 162,665 of DF357836.1, read as the reverse complement.
TCCATTTTGAATAGGATTTTCATATAATATCATTCCAAAGTTTTAACCACACCTTAGGGTCTCCCATTTCGTGAAGGTTACCATATGAAATACCTATGCTAGCACATAGTTCAATGTAAAGGAAGAGGACCCTTGGAGATAGCCATGATGCCTCTAATCTCAGTTTGTGCTATGTCATCACTCCACAAGAATACGTATATGCATATATTCTTTTAAAAACAAATCATTTTAATTCATAATCATTCGTATTTATGCTAGAAAGTCATACCATACTTCGATCCATATTTTCATGCAAAGAAATAGCTCATTCACATATATACAATATGGTGTAAACACCTAAAATGCTCAAAGAGCCATATCATAGACATTTATGTGATCAAATTCTTGTCATAACCATATGTGAGCTTAACCTACCGAATAATTTTTATTAACACCATATGTAAGCTTAACCCACCGAATAATTTTCATCAAAAACTAATGCTCATATATGCATATGCCATGAATGATATGAGAATAGTATGGGAAATACAACTTCAAACTAAAATGAAAATATAATATGAAATTCAAGTAAATATGTAAGTAAATCCACGTTTAAATCACAATTTAGATTACCCATTCTTAGATCAAACTTTAAAGGGACGATGCATATCTAAATCTTCATAATATTCATGCAATTAAACATATTAAGTCTTGAATCACTTTAAAAACCATAATTAAACATAACCCATATCTCAATTGAATCAAATAAATAATAATCTAAAAGACCCATGTTTAAAGCAAGCTCAATTTTATAAAATCAAGTGTAAAAGAGTTCTGGGTCTTCATGGTTGAAATGGACCATGAATCTGTCACGATCCAAGCCTAGGGCCTAGACATGACACGGTGAATGGGGAACCCGAAGGAAGCTCAAACAAGCCTCTTAACTTTTCATTACACATACTTGGTCGCAGAAGCATATAAAAGACATATATATTAAGAATAGGGGCAATGGGGCTAAGGGAAAAACTTGCATAAACATCATGATCAAGAGTCAAGAGTCAAAGCTCATACATAAATACACAATATGTCCAACAAGCACCTTTAATACATTGATAGAGAGGGGGCCAAGACCAAGCTACCAGGCTCACCCTCATAGCCAATAGAACATAGCAAAAAGTCACAATACATAGATAATAGCAACATAGACTAAGGTCGCCAAAAGTGAGGACTCACCAACAAGCTTGGAATAGCACCAACTAGCCACGTGGAGGAGGAGGATGATCAACTTGAGCACCGACCGCTACATGGTGATATCATGTAGGCACGAGTATGTGTTAGTATGCTTGAATGTACTAAGTATGTGGGGTGCAATGCAACAACAGATAGACATTATACTTAAAATGTATATATTAGACAATAGGCATAGTACAACAATATGGCATGTATGATCAATGTATAAGTAAACCATTCTTATGAAATTCAGGCTCATACAAGATATCATATGTGTAGAAGATACCAATCTAAATGTAAAAAGTATAAACCCCTTGGTAGGTTAGTAATGTTGTCGCCCCATCACTTAGGTGGATGAGTACTAACCCTCTCTAGGATGGAGATATTGCCGCCCTATCACCATAGTGGATGAGTACTAACCCTTATCTAGGTTGATGAGTACTAAAACCCTTCTAGGTTAGTGATGATGCTTCACCATCACTAGGTTGAGAAGTATAAACCCTTAACTAGGTTATTCGGGCGCTAGACCCCTCGGAATGGGCATAGTCGAGTTCTACACTTTATATAGGATTCATCATATGGTCTAGTGCAACACTTCATATAGGAATAATCATATACATAAGCTATTTCATCAGCATAATATCATTCATATCATATCTTATGCTTTGGACCTTCAATTCCTCAAGAAACACAACCGAACATTTTATCAAACATATATGGGGTGTGTAGTGGGGATAAAAGACCATGCAATTTGGAGATGAAATCATGCAAGAAAATTTGTAGTAAAACCATCAAGAAATACCTTCTAACACCCCCAGGACATTCACTTCAAAACCCTCCTCAAATCCAACATTACATCAAAGATTTAAAGTTCAAAACATGCTAAAACAACCATACTTTCATGAACTAAAATTACTGTGCAGAAACATGCTTAAACAACCATACTTTCATGAACTAAAATCATTGTGTAGTAAATTTCTCAATATATAAGACCCACACGTAAAGTCAATTTTAAATCATGCAATATTAGTAAAAAGGAGACTTAGGCACCATGGATGAAAGGACCCAATGGTTCAACACCTCATACCTTAGCTTTGGAGAAGTCCTTGGTGAAGGTTGAAGATGGAGGCTTGAAGGTTGAAGAGAATTCTTAAATCCAAATTAGGGTTTGAGTCTTGAATTTTGGAGTGAAAATATGGCTAAGTATTTTGGGGAGTATTAGGAAATGTTTAGTATGATATAAGAGTGAAAGTTTACTAAGTATAGGTACAAACACGTTTGGAAAACTTGGGCCCAATACTTAGAATATTTTGGGCCGCTAATGAAAACATTGCCAGGTGAAAAACACCTCTCTGCGTCGTGGAGGGGAATTTACACTAAAGCGCACCGAAGGCGCATCGTGAACAACTCACTAGAAATCGTCCCTTAAAAATTTATAATTGCTATTCTTTTGCTCTTAAATTGGGGATAGACCTTTTTTCACCAAATTTTGACCCCTTGATCACAAATATAAAGTCAGAATTTTGAAATAACGAATAAATTTTAAGATATATAGAAATCAAAATTTCATGCATTACAAGGCATGTTGTGGGGCACTTTTTGGGGTTGTTACAATATTTCCCCCTTGGGAACATTCGTCCCCGAATGTAAAAGAGATACACAAGACAAGAGTGATTATGTACAAATCAGCCCCAACACGAATGCAACTTAACATGCAAAACACCATTTTCGAATTCTCAACATAAGTGTAAAATCATGATAAGTTTAGCAACTTAAACATGAATGCATATGAATGACATAGGGGCTGAAATGTAAGATTTGAGATCATATGAGGGACTTAGAATTAGTACCTTAGGCTTGAGTGGAGTGGAAAAGATAAGGATACCGCTTTTGCATGTTCGGTTTGGCCTCCCATGTGGCACTTTCAAGTTGTTGGTTCATCCAAAGGACCTTAATAGATGTCACCTCTTTGTTTCTTAATTTCTTTACTTGCCTATCCAAGATCTAAACCAGAACCTCCTGATAAGTCAAGTGATCCTCAACTACACCCACAATGTCAACAAGCACAATGGCATTAGCATTACCAACACATTTTCTCAACATAGAGATATGGAACACCAGGTGAACCAAATTCATTTCTCTAGGCAACTTCAACTCATCAGCTTCCTTGTCGACCCTCTCTATTACCTCATAAGGACCAACATACCTTGGACTCAACTTCTCTTTTTTTTAAAAATGCACCACATCTTTCATTAGGGAAACCTTCAAATAGACCCAATCACCCACATGGAACTCTAGATCTTTCCTCCTTACGTCGACATAGGAATTTTGACGACTTTGGGCTATCTTCAACCTTTCCCTAATCATCCTAACCTCTTCAAGAGCATTCATAACTAGATTTGGCCCCAATAAAGCCACCTCTCCAACCTTAAACCAACCCACTGGTATTCTACTACATCTCTCATAAAGAACCTCAATAGGAGCCGTACCGATACTAGAGTGATAGCTATTGTTATAGGCAAACTCAATCACTGGAAGATGGTTATCCCAACTACTTTTAAGCTCCAAGACGCAAGACGTAAGCATATCCTCAAGTGTTTGAATTATCCTTTCAACTCGGCCATATGTTTGAGGGTGGAAGGTCGTACTAAGGTGAACATTGGTACCAAGACCTCTATGAAAAGACCTCCAAAAGTGTGAAGTAAATAGTACACTGTGATCCAATATAATGGATAAAGGAACCCCATTTAACCTCACTAACTCATAGATGTAGAACCATGTATACTCTTCATCCCCATATGTAGTCTTAATTGGTAAAAAGTGAGTCTATTTCGTCATCCTATCAACCACCACCCATATAGAATCAAAACCTTTTCTATTCTTGGGTAACCTGACCATAAAATCCATATTAATCACATCCTACATCCAAGTAGGAATCGCTATGCCTTGGATTAGGCCACCCGGCCTTTGATGTTAGGCTTTGACTTGTTGACAACTACGGTAAACACAAACAATTTTAGCAATGTCCCTCTTCATGCCTCCCCACCAATACACATCCCTTAAGTCTTGAGGAGTCAAGATCCGGTTTGGCTTTAACCTCATCAACCAAGGAAGACTTGGACCCATCAATAACTACAACACCATCATCAGGTGATGACATCAACATGGACCTCATACAAATAATGACGCCAAATCTTTGATGCAAACTCCACGACGGCTAATTCAAGATCATGGGTAGGGTAGTTCTTTTCATGCACCTTAAGTTGCCTAAAAGTATAGGCTATGACCTTACTATTTTGCATTAGAACACAACCCAAGTCAACTCTTGATGCATCACAATACACAATAAAACCCTCAAGCCCATCCTATAGTGATAATCTAGGAGCGGACCCAAGTCTATCTTTCAATGTTTGGAAGCTATTCTAACATTCATCGATCCACTCAAACTTAACCTACCTTTGAGTAAATTTTGTCATTGGGGAAGCAATGGAGGAGAACCCATTCGCAAATCTTCTATAGTAACCCGTAAGACCCAAAAACTTCCTAATATCTAATGGGGTCAATGGTCTAGGCCATTTTCTAATCATATCGGTCTTCTTAGGATCCACCTTAATCCCATCCCCCGACACTACATGACCCAAGAATGCAACCTCTTTCAACCAAAATTTACACTTTTAGGATCCACATTTATACCATCCCCCGACACCATATGACCAAATAATGCAAGCTCCTTCAACAAAAATTTACACTTATCATATTTAGTATATAATCTCTCCTCCCTCAATATTTGCTACACAACCCTCAAATGGCCCATATGCTCCTCCCTACTATGAGAGCAGATCAAAATATCATCAATGAAGACCACAATAAAGGAATCAAGGTAAGGTTTGAAGACCCTATTCATTAGGTCCATGAAAATGGCCGGCGTATTAGTCAACCTAAATCACCCACATGGAACTCTAGATCTTTCCTCCTTACGTCGACATAGGAATTTTGACGACTTTGGGCTATCTTCAACTGACATAACCACAAACTCATAATGTCTATATCTAGTCCGGAAGGCCGTCTTGGGAATATCACACTCCCTCACTCTTACTTGATGATACCTGGACCAAAGATCAATCTTAGAGAAGAAGATAGCCCCTTGGAATTGGTCAAACAAATCATCAATTCTCAGAAGAGGATATCTATTCTTTATAGTGACCCTATTGAGTTTCCGGTAATCAATGCACATTCTAAGTGACCCATCCTTCTTTTTAACAAACAACACTGGAGTACCCTAAGATGATTACCTAGGTCTAATAAATCCCTTTTCTAATAAGTCCTTCAATTGCTCTTTTCACTCCTTCAACTCCACCGAGGCTATACGGTAAGAGGGAATAGAGATAGGTTGAGTATTGGGAAGTAGATCTTTGCCAAAGTCTATCTCCCTTTCGGGAGGGAGACTGGAAGGTCATTCAGGAAGACATTAAGAAACTCATTTACAATGGGGACTTGGATCTGTAGATCTTTCCTCCTTACGTCGGCATAGGAATTTTGATGACTTTGGGCTATCTTCAATCTTTCCCTAATCATCCTAACCTTTTCAAGAGCATTCATAACTAAATTTGGCCCTAATAAAGCCACCTCTCCAATCTCAAACCAACCCACTAGTGTTCTACTACGTCTCTCACAAAGAGCTGCAAGAGGAGCCATATCGATGCTAGAGTGGTAGCTATTGTTATAGGCAAACTCAATCACTGGAAAAGAGTCATCCCAACTACCTTTAAGCTCCTAGACGCAAGATGTAAGCATATCCTCAAGTGTTTGAATTGTCCTTTCGACTCGGCCATCCGTTGAGGGAGGAAGGTCATACTAAGGTGAACATTGGTACCAAGACCTCTTTGAAAAGACCTCCAAAAGTGTGAAGTAAATATTACACCGCGATCTAATATAATGGATAAAGGAACCCCATGTAACCTCAATAACTTATGGATGTAAAACCTTGCATACTCTTCATCCCCATATGCAGCCTTAATTGGGAAAAAGTGAGTCCATTTCGTCATCCTATCAACCACCACCATATAGAATCAAAACCTTTTCTATTCTTAAGTAACCCGAACATAAAATCCATATTAATCACATCCCACTTCCAAGTGGGAATCTCTATGCCTTGGATTAGGCCATCCAGCCTTTGATGTTCAGCTTTAACTTGTTGACAACTATGGTAACCGAAAATAAATTTAGCAATGTCCCTCTTCATGCCTCCCCATCAATACATATCCCTCAAGTCTCTATACATTTTGGTGGAACTAGGGTGAATAAAATAAGAAGAATTATGGGCCTTATCAAGAATTCTCTCCCTCAAACCACCAACACATGGCACACACAACTTACCTTGGTACCTAAGGGCACCATCTCCCCCTTGGGAGAAGACCTCTACTTTGCCCTCTTTCACCAAGGCCTTGAATTCAAGCAACGAGGAGTCAAGATCCGGTTTGGCTTTAACCTCATCAACCAAGGAAGACTTGGACCCATAATAACTACAACACCATCATCACCAACCTCTTCCAACCTAACCTTAATCTAGCCAATCTATGCACCTCTCTAGCCATCTCTCTATCACCACCATCCACATGAGCTACGCTACCCAAGGATACCTTACTCAAAGAATCCCCCACCACATTTGCCTTACACGGATGATAATGCATACTCATGTCATAATTTTGAGAGGTTCTAGCCACCTTCTTTGTCTCAAGTTGAGATCTTTTTTTGTGAAGACATATTTAAGGCTCTTATGACAGGTGATGACATCAACATGGACCCCATACAAATAATGACGCCAAATCTTTGATGCATACTCCACGATGGCTAATTCAAGATCATGGGTAGGGTAGTTCTTTTCATGCACCTTAAGTTGCCTAAAATATAGGCTATGACCTTACTATTTTGCATTAGCACAGAACCCAAGTCAACTCTAGATGCATCACAATAAATAATAAAACCCTCAAGCCCATCCCAGAGTGATAATATAGGAGTGGACACAAGTCTATCGTTCAATGTTTGGAAGCTTTTCTAACATTCATCGATCCACTCAAACTTAACCTTCTTTTGAGTAAATTTTGTCATAGGGGAAGCAATGGAGGAGAACCCATTCGCAAATCTTCTATAGTAACCCACAAGACCCAAGAAACTCCTAATATCTGACGGGGTCAATGGTCTAGGCCAATTTCCAATCACATCGGTCTTCTTAGGATCCACGTTTATACTATCCCCCGACACCATAAGACCAAAGAATGCAACCTCCTTTAACAAAAAATTACATTTATCACATTTAGCATATAATGTCTCCCTCCTTAACATTTGCAACACAACCCTAAAATGGCCCATATGCTGCTCCCTACTATGAAATTAGATCAAAATATCATCAATGAAGACCATAACAAAGGAATCAAGGTAAGGTTTGAAGACCCTATTCATTAGGTCCATGAAAATGGCCGGCGTATTAGTCAACCTAAACGATATTGCAACAAACTCATAATGTCTGTATCTAGTCCGGAAGGTCATCTTAGGAATATCACACTCCCTTACTCTTACTTGATGATACCCGGACCAAAGATCAATCTTAGAGAAGAAGCTAGCCCCTTGCAATTGGTCAAACAAATCATCAATTCTCAGAAGAGGATATCTATTTTTTATAGTGACCCTATTGAGTTGTCGGTAATCAATGCACATTCTAAGCGACCCATCCTTCTTTTTAACAAACAATACTGTAGCACCCCAAGACCTAGGTCTAATAAATTCCTTTTCCAACAAGTCTTTCAATTGCACTTTTAACTCCTTCAACTCCACCGAGGCCATACAGTAAGGGGGAATGGAGATAGGTTGAGTATTGGGAAGCAGAGCAGATTTTTGCCAAAGTCTATCTCCCTTTTGGGAGGGACACTAGGAAGGACATTTACAAAGACATCGAGAAACTCATTTACAATGGGGACTTGGAACTCTAGATCTTTCCTCCTTACGTCGGCATAGGAATTTTGATGAATTTGGGCTATCTTCAACCTTTCCCTTATCATCCTAACATTCTCAAGAGCATTCATAACTCGATTTGGCCCCAATAAAGCCACCTCTCCAACCTCAAAACCAACCCACCGGTGTTCTACTACGTCTCTCATAAAGAGCCTCAATAGGAGCCATACCAATGATAGTGTGATAGCAATTGTTATAGGCAAACTCAATCACTAGAAGATAGTCATCTCAATAACCTTTAACCTGCAACATGCAAGACGTAAGCATATCCTCAGGTGTTTGAATTGTCCTTTTGGCTCGGCTATCCGTTTGAGGGTGGAAAGTCGTACTAAGGTGAACATTGGTACCAAGACCTCTTTGAAAAGACCTCTAAAAGTATGAAGTAAATAGTACACCATGATCCAATATAATGGATAAAGGAACCCTATGTAACCTCACTAACTCATGGATGTACAACCTTGTATACTCTTCATCCCCATATGTAGCCTTAATTGGTAAAAAGTGAGTCTTTTTCGTCATCCTATCAACCACCACCCATATAGAATCAAAACCTTTTCTATTCTTGGGTAACCCAACCATAAAATCTATATTAATCACATCCCACTTCCAAGAGGGAATCTTTATACCTTGGATTAGGCCACCCGGCCTTTGATGTTCGGTTTTCACTTGTTGACAACTATGGTAACCGAAAACAAATTTAGCAATGTCCCTCTTCATGCCTCCATACCAATATACATCCCTCAAGTCTCTATATATTTTGGTGGAACTAGGGTGAATAAAATAAGAAGAATTATGAGCCTCATCAAGAATTCTCTCCCTCAAACCACCAACACATGGCACACACAACTTACCTTAGTACCAAAGGGAACCATCTCCCCCTTAGGAGAAGACCTCTACTTTGCCCTCTTTCATCAAGGCCTTCAATTCAAGCAACGAGGAGTCAAGATCTGGTTTGGCTTTCACCTTATCAACTAACGAAGACTTGGACCCATCAATAACTACAACACCATCATCACCAACCTCTTCTAACCTAACCCTAATCTAGCCAATCTATGCACCTCTCGCCATCTCTCTATCACCACCATCCACATGAGCTACGCTACCCATGGATACCTTACTCAAAGAATCTGCCATCACATTTGCCTTACCCGGATGATAATGCATACTCATGTCATAATCTTTGAGAGGTTCTAGCTACCTTCTTTGTCTCAAGTTGAGATCTTTTTTTGTGAAGACATATTTAAGGCTCTTATGATAGGTGATGACATCAACATGGACCCCATACAAATAATGACGCCAAATCTTTGATGCATACTCCACGATGGCTAATTCAAGATCATGCGATGATAGATGATGACATTAACATGGACCCCATACAAATAATGATGCCAAATCTTTGATGTAAACTCCACGACGGCTAATTCAAGATCATGGGTAGGGTAGTTCTTTTCATGCACCTTAAGTTGCCTAGAAGTATAGGCTATGACTTTACTATTTTGCGTTAGCACACAACCCAAGTCAACTCTTGATGCATCACAATACACAATAAAACCCTCAAGCCCATCCCATAGTGACAATATAGGAGCAAACACAAGTCTATCTTTCAATGTTTGGAAGCTTTTCTAACATTCATCGATCCACTCAAACATAACCATTTTTTGAGTCAATTTTGTCATAGGGGAAGCAATAGAGGAGAACCCATTCGCAAATCTTCTATAGTAACCCGCAAGATCCAAGAAACTCCTAATATTCGATGAGGTCAATGGTCCAGGCAAATTTCCAATCACATCGATCTTCTTAGGATCCATTTTTATACCATCCCCGACACCACATGACCTAAGAATGCAACCTCCTTCAACCAAAATTTACACTTATCATATATGTATTAGTTAACCTAAACGACATCACAACAAACTCAAAATGTCTATATCTAGCCCGGAGGGCTATCTTAGGAATATCACACTCCCTCACTCTTACTTGATGATACCCGGACCAAAGATCAATCTTAGAGAAGAAGCTAGCCCATTGTAATTGGTCAAACAAATTATTAATTCTAAGAAGAGGATATTTATTCTTTATAGTGACTCGATTGAGTTTTTGGTAATCAATGCACATTCTAAGTAACCCATCTTTCTTTTTAATCTCATAAGAGGATATCTATTCTTTATAGTGACCCTATTGAGTTGCCGATAATCAATGCTCATTGTAAGTGACCCATCCTTCTTTTTAAAAAACAACACTGGAGTACCCCAAGATGATTACCTAGGTCTAATTATTCTTTTTTCCAACAAGTCTTTCAATAGCTCTTTTAACTCCTTCAACTCCACCGAGGCCATATGGTAAGGGAGAATGGAGATTTGTTGAGTATTGGGAAGCAGATCTTTACCAAAGTCTATCTCCCTTTCGGGAGGGACACTGGGAAGGTCATTCAGGAAGACATCAAGAAACTCATTTACAATGGGCACTTGGAACTCTAGATCTTTCCTCCTTACGTCGGCATAAGATTTTTGATGACTTTGGATTATCTTCAATCTTTCCCTAATCATCCTAACCTTCTCAGAAGCATTCATAACTAGATTTTGCCCCAATAAAGCCATCTCTCCAACCTCAAACCAACCCACAAGTGTTCTACTACGTCTCTTATAAAGAGCCTCAATAGGAGCCATACCAATGATAGAGTGATTGCTATTGTTATAGGCAAACTCAATCACTGGAAGATGGTCATCCCAACTACCTTTAAGCTCCAAGATGCAAGACGCAAGCATATCCTCATGTGTTTGAATTATCCTTTCGGCTCGGCCATCCGTTTGAGGGTGAAAGGTCGTACTAAGGTGGACATTGGTACCAAGACCTCATTGAAAAGACCTCCAAAAGTGTGAAGTAAATAGTACATCGTGATCTAATATAATGGATAAAGGAACCCCATGTAACCTTACCAACTCATGGATGTACAACCTTGCATACTCTTCATCCCTACATGTAGCCTTAATTGGTAAAAATTGAGTCCATTTCATCATCCTATCAACCACCACCCATATAGAATCAAAACCTTTTCTATTCTTGGGTAACCCGACCATAAAAACCATATTAATCACATCCCAATTCCAAGTAGGAATCTCTATGCCTTGGATTAGGCCACCTGGCCTTTGATGTTCGGCTTTGACTTGTTGACAAATATGGTAATCGAAAACAAATTTAGCAATGTCCCTCTTCATGCCTCCCCACCAATACGCATCCCTCAAGTCTTTATCCATTTTGGTGGAACTGGGGTGAATAGAATAAGAAGAATTATGGGCCTTATCAAGAATTCTCTCCCTCAAACCATCAACACATGACACACAGAACCTACCTTGGTATCTAAGGGCCTTATTTCCCCCTTGGGAGAAAACCTTTATTTTGCCCTCTTTCACCAAGGCCTTCAATGACATGGCACACACAACTTACCTTGGTACCTAAGGGCACCATCTCCCTCTTAGGAGAAGACCTCTACTTTGCCCTCTTTCACCAAGGCATTCAATTCAAGCAACGAGGAGTCAAGATCCGGTTAGGCTTTCACCTCATCAACCAAGGAAGACTTGGACCCATCAATAACTACAACTCCATCATCACCAACCTCTTCCACCCTAACCCTAATCTAGCCAATCTATGCACCTCTCTAGCCATCTCTCTATCACCACCATCCACATGAGCTAGGCTACCCGTGGATACCTTACTCAAAGAATCTGCCACCTCATTTGCCTTACTTGGATGATAATACATACTTATGTCATAATCTTTGAGAGGTTCTAGCCACATTCTTTGTCTCAAGTTGAGATCTTTTTTTGTGAAGACATATTTAAGGCTCTTATGATAGGTGATGACATCAACATGGACCCCATACAAATAATGACGCCAAATCTTTGATGCATACTCCACGATGGCTAATTCAAGATCATGCGGATGACATCAACATGGACCCCATACATATAATGACAACAAATCTTTGATGCAAACTCCACGACGGGTAATTCAAGATCATGGGTAGGGTCGTTCTTTTCATACACCTTAAGTTGCCCAAAAGTATAGGCTATGACCTTACTATTTTGCATTCGCACACAACCTAAGTCAACTCTAGATGCATAACAATACACAATAAAACCCTCAAGCCCATCTCATAGTGATAATATAGGAGCGGACACAGGTCTATTTTTCAATGTTTGGAAGCTTTTCTAACATTCATTGATACACTCAAACTTAACCTTCTTTTGAGTCAATTATGTCATTGGGGAAGCAATGGAGGAGAACTCATTCACAAATCTTCTATAGTAACCCGTAAGACCCAAGAAACTGCTAATATCCGACGGGGTCAATGGTCTAAGCCAATTTCCAATCACATCGGTCTTCTTAGGATCCACATTTATACCATCCCCCGACATCACATGACCAAAGAATGCAACCTCCTTCAACCAAAATTTACACTTATCATATTTAGCATATAATCTCTCCTCCCTCAACATTTGCAACGCAATCCTCAAATGGCCCATTTGATCCTCCCTTCTATGAGAGTAGATCAAAATATCATCAATGAAGACCACAACAAAGGAATCAAGGTAAGGTTTGAAGACCCTATTCATTAGGTCCATGAAAATGGTCGGCGTATTAGTCAACCTAAATGACATCACAACAAACTCATAATGTTTGTATCTAGTCTGGAAGGCCATCTTAGGAATATCACACTCCCTCACTCTTACTTGATGATACCCGGACCAAAGATCAATCATAGAGAAGAAGCTAGCCCATTGTAATTGGTCAAACAAATTATTAATTCTAAGAAGAGGATATTTATTCTTTATAGTGACTCGATTGAGTTTTTGGTAATCAATGCACATTCTAAGTAACCCATCTTTCTTTTTAACTAACAACACTGGAGCACCCCAAGATGATTACCTAGGTCTAATAAATCCCTTTTCCAACAAGTCTTTCAATTGCTCTTTTAACTCCTTCAACTCCATTGAGGCCATACGGTAAGGGGGAATGGAGATAGGTTAAGTATTGGGAAGCAGATTTTTGCCAAAGTCTATCTCCCTTGGCCATACTCGGCATATATCATCAATCGAGACAACTCCGAGTCACCAATAAGCATGGTGGACCAGCATTCTTTATTTACCAAGTCGAACACTCATATAACACACTTATTCATCCTTGACCTAGGATCGGCCACCAAGTGAGGAGCATACTTTGAAAGTTGATTAAACTTGAGGGCATACTCCTTCACACTCATAGCACCTTATTTCAAGTTCATAAACTCTACCAACTTTGCCTTCCTAAGCTCAAGAGGGAAATACCGATTAAGGAAGGCCAATTTGAACTCCTCCCAAAGCACCACATTACCAACCTCCTTCTCACCCTTCCATTACTCATACAAAATCTGGGGCACCCCTTTGAGTTGGTAAGCCACCAACTCCACCTTTTTATTTGGTCCAACACCATGGTACTCAAGATTTTGTAGACCTTATCAATGAACTCTTATGGGTCTTAATCCACCTTTGACACATGGAAAACTGGAGGTTTCATCCTCATAAAGTCTCTTAACCTAGCTCCTAAGGTATTAGCATGAGGGGTTTGGGCCCCTTGTTGGAATTGATTGGCCACCACTTAGGTAAGCATTGTAAAAGCATCTTAGAGCTCACCATTGTTAGGTTCTTCCTTGAGAGTTTGGGCATATATTCCTCTAGTGTTTGGCATGATTTGGCATAGCTAAGAAAAATCATTAGGGTGGAAAACTCATTACAACTCTATAGCACAACATAGAACAAGGAGAAGGAAAATATTTCCTAAAATGCCACATAGTCATTGCACGCTTCACAAGGACTCTAATTGATGCAGTGTGTTGGACTCCCAGGATCTGTCTACCTAGTGCTCTAATACCAAGTTTGTCACTCAAACCAAGGACCTAGACATGATAAGAAGAATGGGGAACCTAAAGGAACCCCAAACAAGACTCTTAACTTGTCATTACACATACTTGGTCGCACAAGCATATAAAAGACATATAGATTAAGAATAGGGATAAAGGGGCTAAGGGAAAAACTTGAATAAATGTCATGATCTAGAGTCAAGAGTCAAAGCTCATACATAAATACACAACATGTCCAACAAGCACGTACATTAGACAATAGGCATAGTATAACAATATGGCATGTATGGTCAATGCATTAGTAAAACATGCTTAAGTAATTCATGCTCATATAGGATATCGTATATGTAGAAGAGACCAAACTTAATTTCCAAAGTACGAACCCTTTGGTAGGTTAGTGATGTTGCCACCCCATCACTTAGGTGGATAAGTACTAGCCCTCATCTAGGTTGGTGATAATGCTGCCCCATCACCATGGAGGATGAGTACTAACCCTCATCTAGCTTGATAAGTAATAAATCCTATCTAGGTGAGTGATGATGCCGCCCCATCACTAGGTGGAGAAGTACAAACCCTTCACTAGGTTATCCGGGTGTTAGACCCCCCGAATTGGGCATGGTCGAGTTCTACACTTCATATAGGATTCATGATATGGTCTAGTGCAACACTTCACATAGGAATAATCATATACATAAGCTTATTTCATCATCATATCATCATTCATATCATATCTCATGCTTTGGACCTTCAATTCCTCAAGAAACCATAACCGGTCATTTTATCAAACACCTTGGGGGTATGTAGTGATGGTAAAAGACCATCTAATTTGGAGATGGAATCATGCAATAAACTCTGTAGTAAAACCATCAATCAACACCTTGCAACATCCCCAAGATTCACATCAAAACCCCTCCTCAAATCCAACATTAAATCCAAGATTTAAAGCTCAAAATATGCTAAAACAACTATACTTTCATGAACTAAAATCACTGTATAGTATATTTCTCAATATACAAGCCCGACATGTAAAATCAATGTTAAATCATGTAAAATTAGTAAAAAGGAGGCTTAGGATCCATGGGTGAAAGGAACCAATGGTTCAATACCACATACCTTAGCTTGGGAGAAGTCCTTGGTGAAGGTTGAAGATGGAGGATTGAAACTTGAATAGAATCCTTAAATCCGGAAGTGGGTTTTAAGTCTTGAATTTTGGAGTGAAAATACGACTAAGTGTCTTGAGGAGTATTGGGAAATGTTTAGGATGATATAAGGGTGAAATTTGACTAAGTATAGTTAAAAACATGTTTGGGAAACTTGGGCTGCACACTTAGAATATTTTGCGCCGCTTAGGAAAACACTACTAGGTGAAAAACACATCTCTGCATCACAGAGTGGACGTAGAGGGGAATTTATACAAAAACGCGGCCAAGGCACGTCGCAGAGGCATCGTGAACAGCTCATTAGAAATCGTCCCTTAAAAATTTATAATTGCTATTCCTTTGCTCTTAAATCAGGGTTAAACCCTTTTTCACCAAATTTTGACCCCATGATCACAAATATGAAGTCTGATTTTTGAAATAATGAATAGATTTTAAGATATATAGAAATCAAAATATTTGACATTCCGAGGCATATTTTGGGGCACTTTTTGGAGTTGTTACAAAATCAATCCCACACACCTTAGCTAACCAAGAAGAAGCAAGAAGAAATTAGTGAAGAAGAAGACCCTTTCCTTATACTCCAAGCTATCCTTCAAGGCTCACTTGAGAGGAGTTCTTATGAGAGAGTATGAATAATTCTAAGTGTAGGTCTTCTGAGAGGTTTAGAATAGGTTAAAATGTCACAAATAACCCTATAGGAATGGCTAAAATTACAAAAAAAACCATTAATGAAATGAGAGCCAAAAAGTTGTCATAGGTCCCGTATAGACATCATATGGACTTTGTAGGGGTTACATGGACCATGTGGCATACCATGAGGCTGCACTTAGATAATTTTCCACTAACAAACTTCTAATATAGTGATTCCATACTTGGAAAAATCTCACACCAATACCTATACGGGAGGCTATACGACCCGTGAAGGGTCACACAGATCATATGAGGTTCATGTGAAGTGCCTTGGCCAAAATATGGTTTTCAAGGCCAAGGCTCCTTAAACGAGCCACAACATAGCCAATGAAGCCTCACACAAGGCTTGTAGGGTTTATATGGTGCAAGCCTTGGTCTTAAACTCTAACTTAAGGTGAACATTCTACACACAAGGCCAAGGGCCACCTCAAGGCTCCTCCACACGCCCCATGGTGATTCACAACCTGTGGAGGTGCCCATGAGGTGTTACCTTGGTCAAAAAGGTTCCATAACAAAATAATATACACCGTTAAGGCCTTACAAAGTTAGGGTACTTATGTGATCTCCCTCTTGGGAACATTCATCCCCGAGTATGCTAAAATAAGGCTTGAAAGGCTTGACTTGAACATGAAGTATTCAAAATAAGGACACAATGCATATTTTATCACTTGAAAATCATGTCATTAGAACTCATACCAAAATATTTTAAGTCACTTCGAACATCTTTAAATCATTTTCATGCATATATACGCATGCCATGCCATGAAACACAAGAGAGAAACAACTAGGACCATGATAGGAAGAATCTAATACCATAGGCTTGAGTAGATTGGAAAATATAGGGATATCTTTTCATCATGTCCAACTCCGTCTCCCATATAGCACTATCTACTTGTTGAATCATCTAAAGTATCTTAATCGAAGACACATCCTTGTTGCAAAGCTGCTTTACTTGCTTATCCAAGATCTCAATTGGGACTTCCTAATAAGACAAGTTCTTCTCCATCTCAACACCTTCCAAAGGCACAATTGTACTAGGGTTACCAATCAATTTCCTCAATAGAGACACATGGAAAACTAGGTGAATAGAACACAAATCCAGATGTAAATCCAATCTATAGGCCACTTCCCAAAACACTTAAGGACTTTTCTGTTCTTACGAGAATGCATTACATCCTTCATGGGTGAGACCTTCAAGTACAACCAATCATAAACATAAAACTTAAAATCCCTTTTCCTAATATCCAAATAAGACTTTTGGTGACTTTGATCAATTTTCAACCTCTCCCTAATCAATTTAACCTTGTCCACAGCTTCCAATACAAAATCTAGGACAATTAAAGCTATCTCTCCTAACTCATACCACCCCACTGAAGATATACATCTCCTACCATACAAATCATTAAATGGAGCCATACCAATGCTAGCATAAAAATTATGATTTTAAGCAAACTTGATAAGTGGTAGATGATCATCCCAATTACCCTTGAATTTTAAAACACAATCCCTCAATATGTTCTCCAAAGTTTGAATTGACCTCTCGACATGTCCATCGATTTGAGGTTGAAAAATAGTACTTAACTTTACCTTGGTGCTATGTTCTTTTTGAAATGATCTCCAAAGGTGAGAAGTAAATTGGGGGCCATGATTTGTTATGATAGACCTAGGCACACCATGTGAGTCGCCCAAGGTACACCTCATTTTTGAAGGCTAAAGCGAAAGTTGTCAAGATATATAACCTAACTGAGGTTAGGGTCGATTCTATAATGAATATGCTAAACTTAGAAGAATTTAAAGCAATTCAGGTGGATTAACCTACTTATCTTCCCAAAAGGGAGTTTTGTAATAACTATGAAAAGTAATCCTAAACTAAGAAAGGTGTAAAATCACTATGAAGAGTAACTACGGTATTGTGTTCCCATGATTTTCTAACTTGGTATTACCAAATAATCAAATTCTTTTTCAGTGTGTAGCATGAAGAATGGTAAGTTAGGTTTACCAAAACCTTTGATCCAGGCGAGAGGTAAATTTCACTATGTGATTTGATCCATCCTCGTAGTGTGACATTACTAACCCATACTATTGTTCCAGTACAACCTCTCCTTTGCCTAGTCTGGTTGATTAGATGAGAAACATCAATCAAATCCTATTAATTAACCTCTTTCATATTCATTACTACCTTGATCCAGTCAGTAACAATAGGCAAGATCTAATATTTTCCACTGTTAAAATATGTTCAAATCGAAGAGAGTTAATTAATACATACATGTATACTTTTCAAGCATTATGAATTATCTGGTTTAACCTTATTAGTTTTTCATAGTTCTCACAACCATAGTTGTGGATTTAACTACTTATTATCAGTGTAGATGCAAAAATCATGAGTGTGAATAGAATAATTAAGCATTTACACAATAAAATTAAGAACAATAAATCCAAGAAGATTTTATGAGCCATAGACTTGGTATTATGCCCTGATGATCAGAAAGTGGTGAGTTGCTAAAATATTATCAGACGAAACCCCCTATGGGCTGTAACACTTTATACAGCTTGTAGATATATGTCATAGAAGTTGTCACCAGAATTGAAGAAGAAGTCCAATGAAGCCCCGTCTACAGGCGATAGAACGTTATTGGACCCATAAAAGGGCCCGTAGAGCCTATCAACTCAGTTCTCCTAATTTATTTTGGTTTTGTATTTTAATTATTATAGATAGGTTTTTAGGTTATTTTGCATAGACAAGAGAGAGAGAGAACATGCCAGAATAGTAGAACACTTGAGAGAAAAATCGTAAAATATTATTTTATGCGTTTACTTCAATCCTATGATTCTTAGTGAAGAACTTGGATTTATTGTTCTTAATTTTATTGTGTAAGTGCTCAATTATGCTTTGTACACATTGTCAATCTATTAAGATTGTGGTTTGCAATTTGTGGTGTCTTCAATTTAGATTGTTTTGGGTAAAATTCTCAACTATGTCTTGCATTTACATTTTTGTTGGTTTTTCCTTAGCCATGAGTAGCTAAGCACCCAAAACATAGGGTTGTAGGAACCATGGGTAGTTGACTTGAGATGACCTAGGTTTGTGTATCTCTATAATTAGGATTTTGCATGTATTGTCTATTTCTCTTCATTATAATTATTGTTTGGTGGTGGCCAATACCAAATCCTGCTTACTATCTCAATCTTGACCAAGGTAGTGATGAATAGGAAAAGAGAAATAGATGATAGGATTTGATAGATGTATTCTCTTCTAATCCACAAACCTGACCAAGGGGAGGTTGATTGGGACAATAGGTAACAGTTAGTTAGCACACCATAGTTGCCAACTAAGCGCCATGGTGAAATTGGACCTTTACCTTTACAAGAGGGTTGGAAGAACCTAAGTTACCATCTTGCATGCGAATCTCTAATTGTAATTATGTTATCTAAGTTAATCGAGTCAACATACCATGGGGAACATGATTCCCAAGTTGGCCCTAAAATTGAGTGTTTTCTCGCATTGTAGTATAATGTCTATTTGTTTTTCTTCTTGAATCACAAACCCTCTCACCCATTTAGAGATTTTAGTTATAGATACTTGAAATTATTGGTTGTGAATTCTTGTAGTCAAGCCATGTATTCCCTATGGATTCGATCCTAACCTTCGGTTAGGTTAATTGCTGACAGCGACTGCTTTCTTATTGGAGGGTGAACATCATCATCACGCTTCCCTTTTATATTATCTCTTATTGTTGTTTACTTTGCTTTCGCGACCAAGGATGTATGAATATATGCTAAGAGGCTTGTTTGGGTCCCCTTCGGGGTCCCATTAGTGGTGTCACGTCTTGGTCCTAAGCTTGGGTCATGACAGTGTGAAGATTTTTATGACAACTCTATGAGTTATATTCAATCCTACAGCTCGTAGACTAGTTCGTGAATTCCAATTCCCAATATTAGGGTTTGGGCAATCCATGAAATCAGGATCTATCAGCTATAAAATACTCTACGGCCCATAATTGGGGTTTCGTAGAGCCAGACCCATTGATTTTCAATGACCCGATCACCCTATAAATAAAAAAGGTGAAATTATTTTAACCCTATTATTCCCCAAATTTATCAAAAGAACCCAATACCACATAACCTTGCTTCTCCGACCACCGACAATCAGTTGCACCTATTTTTCGCCATTTGTCACTCTACTTTTTGCAATCCTAGGGTTCCCCCTCCTCGGCTCCTCCTTCAATTTCTAGCATTTTTTTCGCTCAAATTTTGTATGTTCTTAGCTTTAAAACCCTTTTAACTGGAACTTGTTGTGATTAAGTTAAAATTAATTATCGAACATAGTAATAGGACTAGTAGAGGTGTGAACCCATGTTTGTCATTATTTTTGCTTAAAAGTTAATCATGCTGAATATGACGCCAATGCTTGAAATATGTTAAATACCAGAAAATTATGTGTGTGGTCACACCTATGTGTTTGAATGTTGTTATATGAAAACCATTTCATCACATGTCATTAGAATTAACTAGGATATATGCTTAAAAATTGATATGTGGTTGCATCTCTGTGATTTGATGTTCATTTATTCAACCAAGGTCAGTTAGCTTAGGAAAATATGTAAAAATAAGATTCAATAGAGTTGTATGAAAACACTGCATATAGGGTGTTGGGTTTTTGTTGAAATCATGTAGGGGTGTGTCATGTATTGCTTTAATGCTGAATAAACCATCATAATTATCATTTGGAATCCATTTTCATAGGCTTGAAAATAGAACTTCTAAGTTTTTCATTCTATGAGGGTCTTCTACAGCCTATGAAAATTTCCACGAGCCGTTGTTTCCCCTCGTATGATAATCTACAAACTTGAAGTTTCTTAGAACCTATCAGATGAGACCTTCTACAAGCTTTAGAATGTTCTATGACTCACAGACAAGTCTCGTAGAAATTTAAACTCTAGAACACTCCTACGATGGTAGGGTATTTTCTTGATTAAGGAGGAAGTAGAAGTCTATCAAATAAGGATGTTTTAGGCGTCTTTCTGGCTACAAGCCCTTATTTTATCAACTTCTTTCAATATAGTTCGGAAGTCAATATTATAAATATAATTAAATACTAATTTAAAGAAAAATGGTGAAAAAACTATCTTATTTAAAGTAGAGTCTTTTAATGAAGGGCAAAAAGTTCAAACAACATTTCTAAGGGTCTTCACGCTTTTAATATAGTATAGATATAGATAGATAATTTATTATAAAATAATCAAGATTTAGTCAACTGATGGAATTAAAGTCAACAATATAATTTTTTTCACATATGTTATATGATATGATTCATATGTAGTTGTTTCTTATGTGGACAACTACAATTTTAAAAGAATTAGACTTACATACTAATTGTAAAATTTTATAACTCACTCCCATCATAATAGTCATATCAACTTTCGAAAAATATAATATAATAGTTATAAAATAATAGATGATAAAATATTTAGAAAGTTGGCAAATAAGGATGGACAAATTATACGAAAGAAAGTTTTTGGTGCAAAACAAAGAAATGGATCATATTTGCCTGTAGGATACACGTCAGAGGCGTAATCATAAAGCCAAAAATTGACAATCAATATTTATTGTCTTTTTTTTACTTTAGAATTCTATCTGTTATATATTCGCAGCAAGTAGCATCATCATCAATAAATTTTACTACAATTTATATAATGAATTTGTCAACTTGGCCTTATAGAAAGAACTAGTCATGAAGATCCCATACAATACATGGGTCCAATAGTCATTCATAAATTTATTTTTTAATAATATAATTAAATTCTATTAAATTTTCTCATTAAGTTTAAAATTAATATCCAATAAATATTAATAATATTGATTAAATTTTGAATCTAATAATTAAGCGATTTTAAATTTTTATATGTATATTTGTAGTACTTCCTTTAAGGAAAATTTAAACACTGAAATACTCCTAAGACTCAGTGTATGACTCGTAGAATCTTATATGAATCGTATCTGATCTCATAGATGCAATTCCAGTAACAAAAGTTCTGCACTCTATTTCTACGAGGGCCTTCGACAACTCATAGTTCTTACTATGGCCCGTAAAACTGCCTTCGTAGACCTATCTGTCGTCACAAACCAAACCTAGGGCTTATACGTGACACGACTAATTGGAAACCCGAAGGAACTCCAAACAAGCCTCTTAACTTGTCATTACACGTCATTGGTTGTGGAAGCGTATAAAATATATAAAGAGTAAGAATAGGGCAATGGGACTAAGGGAAACTTATATAAACATTATAATCAAGAGATAAGAGTCAAACTCTACATACATACATAGTATGTCCAACCAACACCTCTAATACATAGATAGAGCGGGGGCCAAGACTAAGAGTCAAGCTCAGCATAGATACATGGTACGTCCAACAAATTCCTCTAATACATAGATAGAGTTGGGGCCAAGACAACTACCAGGCTTACCCTCATAGTCAAAATAGAACATATGAAAGATGTCTCGATACAAAGATAAGTTAAACATAAATTAAGGTCCCTAAAATGGATGACTCACCAACTAGCTTTGAGTAGCACCGATCTAGCCACGTGGATGAGGAGGATGATCAACTTGGACACCAGTTAATACATGGTGATATCATGTAGGCAAGAGTATGCATAGTACATTTGAATGTACTCAGTATGTGGGATGCAATGCAACAAGAGATAAGTATCATAATCTAAAATACATAACAATAGGTAATAGGCATAATATATAGCACTATGTCATATATGATCAATGCATCAGTAAAACTTGCTTATGTAACTCATGCTCATATAGGATATCATATGTATGAGAGAGACCAAGCTAGATTTTCAAAGTACAAACCCCTTGGTAGGTTGGTGGTGATGCCGACCCATCACTTAGGTGGTGAGGTACTAACCCCTCACTAGGTTGATGAGTACAAACCTCCATCTAGGTTGGTGATGATGTCGATCTATCACCCTGGTGCCAAGGTACAAACCTCTTGATAGGTTACTAAGGTACAAACCCCTTGATTAGAAACAGAACTCAAACACCAGAGAATTAGGAATACAATACACTAATAAAATGATGGGTTACCAATGTACAAACCCCTTGATAGGTTAGTGATAATGTCGCCTCATTACCCTGGTGCCAAGGTACAAACCCCTTGATGGATTACCAAGGTACAAGCCCCTTGATAATTTAGAGGATGGTCACACCCTACCTCCTATGGTGATTGAGTCATACCCCTTAATTGGTTATGGTCAATCCAACAATATATAGAGATATATCATATACATACCTTCCTTCTATCATTATCATAACATCATATGAATACTCTTATTTCATCTTCATAACATCATTCATAACATTTCTCATATCTCATTTCATCATCATAATATCATTCATAATATATGACATGCTTTGGACCTTCAATTCCTCAATAAATTATAACAGGACATTTTATCAAACACTTGGGGGTGTGTAATGGGGGTAAAAAATCATGCAATTTAGAGATAAAATCATATGAGAAAATTAGTGGTAAAACCATCAATAACATCTTGTAACACCCTCAAGACATTCACATCAAAACCCCTCATCTAATCCAACATTAGATCCAAGTTCTATTAAAACATGCTAAAACAACCATACTTTCATGAACTCAAATCACTGTGCAGTAAATTTCTAAATATACAAGACTCACATGTAAAATCTACTTTAAATCATGCACTATTAGTAAAAAGAGGGTTTAGGCACCATGGGTGGAAGGACCCAATGGTTCAACACCATATACCTTAGTTTTGGAGATGTTCTTGATGAAGATTGAAAATGGATGGTTGAAGCTTGAAGAAAATCCTTAGATTCGGAAGAGATTTAGACACTTGATTTTGGAGTGAAATATTTGTATAAGGGTTCTAAAGAGAATTTTATCAATACAATGAAGAAATTAAGGGTCTTGAGACCTTGAATGAGCTTTAAAACGTCAATCTAGAGCTTAGAAAGGGTGGGGAAGGACCAAAATAACCCTTCCTAAAAAGTGGTCTAACGGTTGTTATGGCCCCCGTTACGACCCATAGTTAATACTATGACTTGTAGGACACTTCACATGACCCCTAGGCTCAATTTGGAAGTCTCTAGAAATTACTATGAGCCTGACCTATGAGTCTTACCCTAATTTATGACTCATAACAGTGGGCTCGTAGTGCAACTCTGCTCTTGCAGTCTTCAAGAAAATGACCATAACCTTTGACTCTGAACTCTAAATGAGGTGAAACTAAGTGCGTTGAAAAGCTAACTCAAAGGGATTTCATTTAACATATTGTGGGCTACCCAGTTCAAAATGTTCTAAAAGTTATATTTTTTTAAATTTTGACCCTTGCATGAACCATCACCCAAAAGTCAATTCTTACAGAAGGCCTGAACTTGTTCAGGTACTAGGAGTCTCCCATAAACCTAATACAACTCCAACCTAACCAAATGAGGCTTGAAACATGGATATAAGAGCACAGAGTTATGAGATGTCATATTTGTGACCAAGTCTAAAATGTTTTTGCTTTTCATTACATAACTTGTGAGGCTAACCATATTTGTTGAATATGTGTGTTTCAGGTACTATGACCCTAAAGGAAAAACATGATGAGATCTGAGCCATGCAGTGGAGAATGAGAGATAAGTCTTCAGAGGATTAGGGTACCTCTAAGAGTGATAGATCACTTGAGAAGCTCAGTGTCCGACCTGACCCGAATATTGAGCGACCATAAACATGAGCTATCGTTAGACTTAGGTAGGAATAAACCCAGGCTATCATTGCTCGCTCTGCCTTATTTGAGGAGAAAGGCAACAAAGATAGCAGATCCATTTAGATGACTCTCCATCCAAAGAGAAGTCACAGTCAGATTCCAGCGATGAGTTAGAGACATAGTCCGCTACTACACCACCTCAGCCATCACCATCACCTCCTGATACTCTATCTAGTCAATGGGTCATTAAGAGTATGTGGGATATCTTCATAGGGGGCATACAATGGAATGAATGAGGCAAACCAGCTCGTAAAGTCGAGTTTGATGAATTTGATAGTGATAAGGACGCATGCAAAATATCCAAGATATCAACTTTAGACATCTGTATATGATTTCAACGTTGAACTAAATAAGATGTAATGTATTGAATAGATTAGATAGTGTCCCTGGCCTTCAAGATACTATCAGTAGATATGAGCTCTAGTGGTTGGCCAAATCATCAATAAAGTACTCCCCAGCTATGTCGCCACAGTACTCAGCACTTTTTCCAATGAGTAGAAGCTCTTCACTCAGCCCATACTTACACATACTAGAGTGAGGGGCCGACAGGTGGACATCTCCAAGATGACCATCCATTGTATGTTGTTTAGGCTTGATTTATCATCCTTTAGATCATCAGTAAAGTATGAACACAAATTGGGGTAGACCAGAGATAAGGCCTGATAAGAGACTAGAGTCATAAGGCTAGCTTGATGAGATGGGTTGCTAACCAGATAGCAGAGTAGGGCTCGAACCCTGATAGCCATATCTTTAGAGCCTATTATGAAGGCCTCACTTAGCTTACCCGCCAAATTTTATTGGGTTGCCGTGAGATCATGGATCTAGCCAACACTTACATATAATACTTTGAAGTTGGACCATAATATTTTGGTCACCAGCATCTTGGCTAGCTATGAAATTAGTTGGTCTAGCCTCATCGTAGAGTAGATACATGAGGTGGACATGAAGAGGTATACCCACATCCTCATCCCATGTTTGGTCTATAGGCTCTATATAGAGGTCAGAGGTGGAGATTCTATATCGGCTGGACTCACTGATAGAGGTCTAGCATACTTTGAATGCTACCCTTATCAAGGATGAGGATAATCTGATAGCTCTATAGCGAGCACCGGGCAGCCAACTCAAATTCCTGAGAAGTTCATGACAAAACCACCATCTGAGACTGCATCCACCACCACTACTATTGCTGCTACTAATGAGAGGCCTTCATAGGCAGAGACTGATATGGAGAAGGGGCCTAATACTACCACTACTCCTCCCCATGGGTCATTCCTAGATCGATAGCACTCACTTGCATGGTCTATGTATCAGCAGTGTCCATTCAAGCTATGGCATAGAGACTGGCCCACAAAGAGTCTTAATGACTCAGTTAATGTAGTAGATCAGACCCTGGGTTTGCTAGGCCATTTCAGAGTATGAGGGATGCACATAGCATTCATTGAAGCTACTATCCATGAAAGACTTACATCCATGGATGCCCGTATCAATACTTTTGTGAGGCAGGACAAACAGAGCCTCAGAACATCATGGCCAGTAGATATGATGGCACTTCAGAAAAAAATCCAGTAGCTTTCAGCCTAATATGATGACAACATTGCCCGTGAAGGTAGTATTCCCAAAGACTAAGCCCATGGTATCAGTGGTGAAACAACATCTTAAAGTGCTCAAAAATGTGCCTCGGAAGTGCCTGGAATCATAATTTCTATATACCTTCAAATCTGTGCATAATATCAAAAATTTGAATTCATATTCTTGTTTAGGGGAAAAATTGAGTGGAAAATTAATCTAACCCAAATTTTAGAGCAACTGTATCAAAATCCAAAAATGCCAAGTAAGCGATCTCTAGTGAGCTAGCTTGACGCGCCAGCAATGCAGAGAAGGTGTATTTTTTTCCAATTTTATTAGTTCAGTCCAAGACTTTTGGGTCTTGGGTCTATGTCTTTCTATATGTGAAAATACCTATACATAGCCATATTTCACTTTCATATCATACAAGACATTCTCCAATAATCTTTTAAACACTTTGACAAATATTTCACCCAATTTAAGTGTCCCAAACTCAATTTTGGATCTCAAGAAACTCATTCAAACTTCATGCACTCATTCAAATCTAAGTCAAGCTTATGTATGTTATTTAAGACTATCGTGGCTCTCCTACATCAAGCCAAGTTCAAAGGAATTTCCATTGGCTAAGTTTTGCATAATTATCGGTAGGAGGGTCAACTTAAAAGGGCCATATCTCTTAGCACGCAACAATTTGGGTGGCCTATGACCTACCGAATTAGATCTCTTTGAATTATCCTTCTAACACACTTGGTTTGACATTATAAAGAGTTTAGATGAAGAAGTTATGCCTATTTTTGTAGAACTCATACGTGTAGGGGTTTATATGGATTATTGCCAAATTCTATTTTATTAATGGCATTCCATAGATTTAGTCATTTATATTGGTCTTTTGGGGATTTCTATGCTATCTTAACTCTTCTTAAAGATCTAAACCCTTTCCTAAGATCAAATTCACTCTTTTCTATTGGAATACACTCTTAAATTCTCTCAAGAGCCTCTATGAAAACCCTAATACAAATTCAAGGAAACTCAAGAGCAAGTTTTGGATTCCAAGACCCACTTTCAAACATCAAGTCTTTCACAACTCAATTTCAAGAAATTCAAGGTCTAAGGTATGTGGGTTTCATTCATTGCTACCTTTCACCCATGAAGCCCAGTCTTTCGTTTCTATGAAAATTACATGTTTCCAAGTCATGTTACTTATGGGTATTATTCATTAGAGATTATGATCATATATTATATTTGGATTTCATGAAAGTTTGATTGAAAATACATGATTACTCATTTTTAAGTCTATACCATGAGATGATTTATCTATTATGATTATGCATAATTTAAGCTATAGAACTATGATCTCTCTTGATATTTGATGAGGGTTTTCAATGTATTTTGAAAGATGGTAATACCAAGTATTGGTGGACTAGTTTACATCAAGTTTTCTTTCATGATTTTACTCTTGAATTGCATAGTTTGATATTAGCAATATACACTCACCAAGTGTTTGATAAAATATTCGGTTATGATTTCTTGAGGAATTGAAGGTCCAATGCATGTTTTATGAGTTAAATCCTTTAGATCATCAGAGTGTTTGATAAAATATTCGGTTATGATTTCTTGAGGAATTGAAGGTCCAATGCATGTTTTATGAGTTAAATGACTATATGATGATGACAAAAATGTATGTGTATGATATTCTTCTATATAGTATTGGAAATTGACCATGCCTCAATCACCAAGGGTGGTAGGGTGAGATGATCCACCGACAATGTCGATGGGTTTGTACCTCGGTCACCAAGGGTGGTAGGGTGACATGATCCACCAACCATATCGAGGGGTTTATACCTTAGTCACTAAGGTGGTAGGGTGAGAAGATCCATAAACCATGTCGAGGGCTTTGTACCTTAATGCCATGTCAAGAGGTTTGTACCTCGGTCACCAAGGGTGGTAAGGTGCGATGAACCACCAACCAATTGATGGGGTTAGTTCCTCAATCACCAAGGGTAGTAGGGTGAGATGATCCACCAATATATGACGGCCTCTTCTTACATATGTATTATGTTCTATATAAGCATGATTTACTACATAGCATCTCACATGCATGCCATATTTTTATATGCTACTCATTGTTTATGCACTTCGATTATATTACTTATCTCTTATTACATTGCATCCTATGTACTTAGTACATTCAAACATACTAATGCATACTTTATGCCTATATGATATTACCATGTAAGAACTGGAGATCCTATTGATTCTCCTCCTCGTGGCTAGACAGATTGTTCAAGTTAGCTTTTGGTGAGTCCTCAAGTTCGGGGACAATATCTATCTTCTTCCATGCTTATATTTAGACTATATCTCTTATATTTGGATTACTAATGTCATTAGTATGACGGTGAGCTCGGTTTCTTGTGTTGGCCCCCACTAATTTTGATGTTTAGAGGAGAGGTTGTAGGGCTAAAAGGGCCCATGTTGAGGGTAAGTTCCAAAGTCTCAAAGATAGAGGTGATGTTATGTGTTCCACATGTGGTAAAGCTCATAGCTGCCCATGTTTGAAGGGCACCAATACTTGTTTCGGTTGTGGTGGACTGGGAAATAAGAGGAACAATTTCCCCCATAAACGCAATAAGTGTAAAGGGGATGATGAAGGGGTGACTCATCTTAGATGCCCAAAATTTGGGAGGCAAGAAGGGGATGAGGCGCCTGATGTTGCTACCAGTATGTTAAAATTTCCTTTGGCTTTGATGTATTTGCATTGATAGGCCCAGGTGCCACTATTTCTTTCATGATTCTTTCTTGTTGCTAGTGGGCTCCAAGTGTGCTCCAAGTTGGTGTGTGAACATTTGGAGTCTACCCCCCTTTTGAGTCTATTATTGTTAGAAAGCTCATAGGTATAGTTTCGTGTTCATATTGCATTAGGTCTTGCCTTGTGACTTATTGGGTTTAATATGGTGGATTTAGATGTCATATGTAGGATGGATTGGTTTCATAGATGTTGGGCTTTCTTTGATTATAGGGCCCATAGAGTTAGATTTCAATTCCCTAATAAACCCATCCTTGAGTGGGGATTTGTAATGTGGTTGTGAAGGGGTAAGTTCATTTATTGTCTTAAGGTATTATTGATCTCTAAGGATTGCATTTATCATCTTGTAAGAGTTAGGGGTGTCAAACCTAAATTATTTCTATTGGGTTGATTCCGGTGATCAATGAGTTAGTGAATGTCCTTTCCGATATTTTGAATTTGGGGTGGTATCTTTTGGTTTTGCTTATGCATTGGTTATGTCTATAGGTCTAATAAATATGGTATTTAATCACTACCTTTTTAGGTTTGTGGTGGTCTCTAGTGATGAAGTGTAACGACCCAAAAAGTGCCCAAAAATGTGCCTCAGAAGTGCTCGGAATCGTACTTTCTATATATCTAAAAATATGTTCATTATTTCAAAATCTGAGTTCATATTCTTGTTTAGGGGGTCAAGTTAAGTATGAAATGGGTCTAACCCGAATTTTAGAGCAATCGTATCAAAATTAGAAAATTATAATAAATGCTATTTAGGAGGATCAACTTTGAAGGGGCATATCTCTTAGCACACAAATCATTGAGTGGCCCATGACCATTCAACTTAAAGCCCTTTGCATTAGCTTTCCAACGCACTTGGTTTTACCTCATTCCAAGTTTGGATGAGTGATTTATGCCCATTTTTGTAGAACTCATTTGTGCAGAAAATGCAAATTTCTAGTGAAACATTTGTGCAGAAAATAACACTCGTTTGTGTTATTTTGGCCCTGTTTTTTTTTACTTCGGTCAAAGAAATTCAAGTCTTGGGCCCAAGGGTTCCCACACGTGTTTTTACCTATACTTAGCCTTATTTTACCCTCATATTATGCTCAATATTCCTCAATATTCTCTCAAACACAGACTCATATTTCACCCAAAATTCACGTCCCAAAACTCAAGACCAATCTTAAGGATTTCTTCAAGGATTTCATTCAAGCTTCAAGTAGTCTTGTAAAAATAGAGAAATTTACTACACAGTGATTTTAGTTCATGAAAATATGGTTGTTTTAGCATGTTTTGACTTTCAAATCTTGGATCTAATGTTAGATTTGATGAGGGATTGATATGAATGTCTTGGGGTGTTGCAAGGTGTTGATTGATGGTTTTATTATAGATTTTCTTGCATGATTTCATCTCTAAATTGCATGGTCTTTTATCCTGATCATACCCCCCCAAGTGTTTGATAAAATGTCCGATTAGGATTTCTTATGGAGTTGAAGGTCTAATGCATGTCTTATGAGTTGAATGGTATTATGATGATTATATGATGTTGAAATAATGATGGAATGATGATGAAATTATTGTATGCATATGATGTATAATGATGAGAGGAAGTGAAGGTATATGAAAACTTTATGATGATGAGAGTATGGTATTCATGAGTTGATTTCATGGAAAAGTAGCAATAGTGATGAAATCTGACAAAGGTGAGGAGTTGGTACCTCATTTACCAATGTGAGGGGTTGGTATCTCATTAACCAAAGTAAAGGGTTGGTACCTCATTAACCAAAGTGAGGGATTGGTACCTCATTAACCCAAGTAAGGGGTTGGAACCTTACACAATATATGATTTTTTATTCTTATACATGTGATATGCCCTATGTAAGCATGAGTTATTTAAGCTTGTTTTACTTAATCATTGATCAAACATGCCATATTGCTTTATGATGCCTATTGTTTACCGTTATGCATTTTGATTATGATGCCTATCTCTTGTTGCATTGTATCCCACATACTTAGTACATTTAAACATACTAACGCATACTCTATGCCTACATAATATTACCATGTAGGAACCGAAGCTCTATTTGACTATCCTCCACCACGTGGATAGTTTGACATCATAAAGATAAGCTTGGTGAATCCTCAAGTTCGAGGACACTTTTGGTCATCATCCTCCTCCACGTGGCTAGTGGTATCCATTCAAGCTAGTTGTTGAGTCCAAATGTCTAAGGGAAATATCTATATTCTTATGCTATGTATTAAAGACCATCCTTCTTTTTTTGTATACTTTTACAATGAGAGTGAGCTCAGTTGCTTGTCTTGGCCCCCGTTAAGTCCTATGTTAGGGGTGTGGTTGGACAAGTTATGTATTATGCTTGAGCTTTGACTTACTTATGATATTCAAGCTATTTAAATATGAGTCTTTCCCATAGTCCCAATTCTTCTTATTTATGTTCCTTATGTTGATTTGTATTACTTTTGTGACCAAGGATGTGTGATGATATGCAATGAGACTTGTTTAGGATTCCTTCGGGTTCTCAATTCGTCGGTCACATCTAGGCCCTAAGCTTGGGTCATGACAAAGATGGTATCAGAGAACTAGGTTGATAAATTCTCAGAGTTCAACACACTGTATCAATTAGAATCCTATTCATGGTTGTGATGCACACCATGACTATGAACAAGAGGCTATAAGGTGTTTTAGGAAATGTTTCCCTTCTTCATATTCTAAGTCATGCTATAGAGTTGAGTTAAGTTTTCCCCCCTAATGATTGTTCTTTGCTATGCTAGTTGATCATGCCAAACACAAGAGGAAGACAGGCCCAAACTTCCAAGGAGAAACCTAACAATAGTGTGCTCTTACTATACTTGCCTAAGTGGTGGCCAACCAAGTCCAACATGGAGCCCAAGCCCCTCGTGCTACTACCCCGAAAGCTAGGGTAAGGGATTTCATGAGGATGGATCCTTCGGTTTTCCATGGGTCGAAGGTGGATAAAGATCCACAAGAGTTCATTGATGAGGTTTATAAAATCTTATCTATCATGGGTGTTGGACCAAATGAAAAGGTGGAGTTGGCGGCGTACCAACTCAAGGGGGTAGCCCAAATTTGGTATGACCAATTAAAGGATGAGAAGGGAAACAGTTATGTGGTACTTTGGGAGGAGTTCAAATGGGCAATCCTTAATCAGTTTTTTCCTCTTGAGCTTAGGAAAGCTAAGTAAGTAGAGTTTATGAACTTGATACAAGGTTCTGTGAGTGTGAAGGAGTATGCCCTAAAGTTTAATCAACTTTCAAAGTATGATCCTCATTTTGTGGCCGATCTAGATATAGGATGAATAAGTTTGTGATGGGGGTCTCTAACTTGGTGAGTGAGAAATGCCAGTCCACCTTGCTTATTGGTGACATGGACTTGTCTCGATTGATGACATATATCTGAGCAAATAGAGGAAGAAAAGTTGAGGAAGAGGAGGGGGCATGAGGCCAAGAGGGTCCGTTTTGAAGGAAAGTTCTAAAGCCTCCTAGATAAAGGTGATGATATATGTCCAACATGTGGTAATATTCATAGGGACCGATATC
>DF357836.1:101882-129881 GCA_000787875.1 Solanum virginianum | reverse complement strand
TTTCGAATTAGCCATTATGGTGAAAAGGGCCATAAGAGGAGAGATTGTCCTTATAGGTGCAACAAGTGTAAGGGTGGTGAAGTTGGTCAAGGGGTTCTCTAAGGCATAATCGATTCTATATTCTTCAAAGAAAGCAAGAGGTAGATGGAGCACCCGATGTTACTATTGGTAAGTTAAAATTTCCCTAATGTTAGATTTGATGAGGGATTGATATGAATGTCTTGGGGTGTTGCAAGGTGTTGATTGTAAAATTTCCTAGACTTTGATGTGTGTGTCTTGTTGGGGCCGGTGTGCCATTATTTCTTCCCTCTTGGTTGCTAGTGGACTTCTTGTGTGTCCTGAGTTGTGATGTGAACCTTTGGTGTCTATCTCTTGGTTGAGTATATGGTTGCTAGAAAGTCCATAAGTATTGATCCGTGTTCATATTGCATTAGGTTTAGCCTTGTGACTTGTTGGAATTGGTGTGGTTGTTTTTATGCTATATTTGGGATGGAGTAGTTGCATGCATATCGTGTCTCCATGGATGGTAGGACCCATAGAGCTAGTTTCCAAATGAACCTGTCTTTAGGTGGGAAATATTCAAGTGGTAGCAAAAGAGGTAGGTCCATTTTTGTCTTAAGGTTCAATTGATCTCTAAGGGTTGCCTTCGTCTTTATTATATGAGAGTGTTGTCTTTTTCTTAGTTGAACTTAGCTTGATGTGTTGGAGGTCTTGGGGTAGTTTGGGCTACTTGCATATCATGTTTCGAATAAGTGTAGAACCCGTAAGGTGGTAATATGAGCATTGAGGATGGTCGATCTATGTGGGCAATTACAATGGGATAGTCGTTTTACTAAGCTTGATCTTGGGTTTGAGCTTGATCCACAAGTGAGCATTATTTGTAATGATGGAGTTGTTTGGTTGATTTATGCATTGGCTATGGTTTTGGGTCCATAGAATACGGTCTTAAAACCCTACCTTGATATGTTTGTGGAGATCCCTAGTGATAAGGTATTGATTTGTTTAGAGCTTGTGAATCATTTGGGGGTAGTATTGCAAGTCTTGGAGGATGAGAGGTTGTTTGCTAAATATGATAGGTGTACATTATGGATAGCAAGAGGGTGGTTAGAATCCTTTAAGGTTTATGAATGAGTGTGCATTAGTTTTTTCGATAAGGTTAGTGTTGTGGTTGATACTCTAGGTAGCCTAGTATATTTGGATAATGGTGGCAAAGAGGAGACTAGTGTGGTCCATCGGTTGGTTAGGTTAGAAGTTAGGTTGAAGGATGTTGAGCATGGTAGTATAGTGTCCTTGATGGTTCCAAATCTTCTTGGGTTAAGAGGTCTAGATTAGGCAAGTCCTTATTTCCTCCTTATTAGAGTTGGGAGTTTTGGGTGAGAAGATGATATAGTATAGGTTGTCTCCCAAGGGGAAGATGGTGGTTGTGTTACCAATGAGGTTAGGTGTATTTAAGATTGACAATTGAGTTGAGGATTGGTAGAGAAGTTGATTGATAATGGTGTAGTGTTCTTCAAGGCCTTTGGAAGAGTCGTCTATTTGTTTGTGACTCGTGGGAAGACAGTGTGGGCATGAAAAGCAATACTTTTACTTGTTTCATTCTATTCAAGCTTATGATGACATGTCGAGCCCCTTTTTATGATTTCAAGTCTCATGTTCCAGACCCTATGGCATTCATATGGATTCATGTTTAAGTTGGCAAGTCATGATGATTTTACACCTATGTTGGGATTTTGAAAATGGTGTTTTGTATTGTATTGTTACATTCTTTCTGGGGCTGACCTCCTTATGATTATTCTTCTCTTATACGTCCCTTTTACATTCGGGGATGAATGTTTCCAAGGGGGAGATATTGTAACGACCCCAAAAAGTGCCCAAAAATGTACCTCAGAAGTGCCCGAAATTGTAATTTTCATATATCTAAATATTCATTCATTATTTCAAAAATATGACTTCATATTCTTGTTTATGCGATCAAATTGAGTAGGAAGTGGGTCTAACCCGAATTTTAGAGCAATCGTATCAAAATTTAAAAATTGCAATAAATGTTATTTAAGAGGGTTAACTTTAAGGGCATATCTCTTAGCACACAAATAATTGAGTGCCCCACGACCTACCAACTTAAAGCCTTTCGAATTAGCTTTCCAACATACATGGTTTCACTTCATTCCGAGTTCGAATGAAGGATTTATTCCCATTTTTGTAGAACTCATTTGTGCGAAAAATGCAGATTTCCAGTGGGCATCCACGTCGCAGAGGCAACGCGGACCAATGTTATTTTGGACATGTTATTTTTATTTTGGTCCAAGACTTTCAAGTCTTTGGCCCAAGGGTTCCGGTATGTGTTTTTACATATACTTAGCCTTATTTCACCCTCATATCATCCTCAATATTCCCCAATATCCTCTTAAATACTTAGACTCATATTTCAACCTAAATTCAAGTCCCAAAACTCAAGACTAATCTTAAGGATTTCATTCAAGCTTCAAGTTTCCATTGTCAACCTTCATCAAGAGCTTCTACAAAGCTAAGGTATGTGGTGTTGAACAATTGGGTCCTTACCCATGGTGCCTAAGCCTCCTTTTTACTAATATTGCATGATTTAAAGTTATTGCAAGGTGTTGATTTATGGTTTAACTACATATTTCTTGCATGATTTCTTCTCTAAATTGCATGATCTTTTACCCCCATCACACCCCCCTAGTGTTTGATAAAATGTCCAGCTAGGTTTTCTTGTGGAATTGAAGGTCCAATGCATGTCTTATGAGTTGAATGGTGTTATGATAATTATATGATGATGAAATAATAATAAAATGATGATGAAATGGTTGTATACATATGATGTATGATAATGAGAGAAAGTAAAGGTATATGATAACTTTATGATGATGAGAGTATGGCATTCATGAGTTGATTTCATGGATAAGTAGCAATAATGATGAAATCTAACCAAGGTGAGGGGTTAGTTTCTCATTAACCATAGTGAGGGGTTGGTACCTCATTAACCAAAGTGAGGGGTTGGTACCTCATTAACAAAAGTAAGGGATTGGTACCTTATTAACCAAAGTGAGGGGTTGGTACCTCATTAACCCAAGTAAGGGGTTGGTACCTCACACCAATATATAATTGTCTATTCTTATACACATTATATGCCTTATGCAAGCATGAGTTATTTAAGCTTCTTTTACTTAATCATTGATCATACATGCCATATTGCTTTATGATGCCTATTGTTTACCATTATACATTTCGATTATGATGCCTATCTCTTGTTGCATTACATCCTACATACTTAGTACATTCAAACGTACTAACGCATACTCTATGCCTACATGATATTACCATGTAGGAACTGAAGCTCTATTTGGTCATCTTCCTCCTCTACGTGGCTAGTGATATCCATTCAAGCTAGTTGGTGAGTCCTCATGTTCGAGGGAAATATCTATGTTCTTATGCTATGATTTAAGTATTATCCTTCTTTTTGTATACTTTTACTATAAGGGTGAGCCTAGTTGCTTGTCTTGGTTCCCATTAAGTCCTGTGTTAGAGGCGTTGTTGGGCAAATTATGTATTATGCTTGAGCTTTGACTTACTTATGATATTCAAGCTATTTAAATATGAGTCTCTCCCATAGTCCCAATTCCCCTTATTTATGTTTCTTAAGTTGTTTTGCATTGCTTTTGCGACTAAGGATGTGTGATGATATGCTATAAGGCTTGTTTGGGGTTCATTTGGGTTCCCCATTCACCGATCACGTCTAGGCCCTAGGCTTGGGTTGTGACATGAAGTATTGATTTATTTGGAGCTTGTGAACCATTGGGGGTAGTGTTGCAAGTCTTGGGGAAAGAGGAGTTATGTGTTAAGTATGAGAAGTGTGAACTTTAAGGTGGATCCTAAAAAGATGGATATGATTAGAAATTGGCCTAGGCCATTAACCCCATTAGACATTAGGAGTATCTTGGGCTTAGCAGGTTATTACTGGAGATTTGTGAATGGGTTCTCTTCTATTGCTTCTTCCCATTACTAAGTTGACTAAAAAGAAGGCTAATTTTGTGTGGACTGATCGGTGTAAAAAAAGTTTTTAAACCATGAAACATAATTTTGTGTCCGCTCCTATCTTCTCTCTACAAGAAGGATTGGAAGGGATTATTGTGTATTATGATACCTCAAAGAATGGCTTGGTTGTGTGTTGATGCAAAATGGTAAGGTGATAGCCTATGCTTTTAGACAATTTGAAATGCATGAGAAGGATTATCCTATATATGACCTTGAGTTGGCCGCCGCGGTATTTGTGGCGAAACTTTGATGTCATTATTTGTATGGGGTGCATTTTGATGTGTTTAGTGATTACAAGAGTCTCCAATATATGTTCACCCAAAGGATCTTGGCTTGAGACATAGCAGGTGGTTAGAAACTTCTTAAGGATTATGATATGAGTGTACATTGTCATCCCAGTGAGACTAATATGGTGATCGACACTTTAAGGCGGGTGTCCATGGGTAGCTTAGTTCATATTGATTGTGGTAGCATGGAGGTGCCTAGATAGGTTCACTGGCTTGGTAGGTTGAGGGTTAGGTTTGAAGAGGTTGACTATGGTGGTATTGTGGTTTTTGGTAGTTCAAAGATCTTCCTTGGTTGATGAGGGAGAAGCAAAGCAAGATCTTGATTCCTCCTTGTTAGAACTGAAGGCTTGGGTGAGCATTAGCAAGGTGGAGATCTTCTCCCAAGGGGGAGATAGTGCCCGTAGGTACTAAGGTTGGTTGTGTGTGCCTAGTGTTTATAGCTTAAGGAAGAGGATTCTTGATGAGACTAATGCTAGCTATCATTCTAGCATTGATATGGCTCCTTTTGAGACTCCGTATGTTAGACATTGTATGTCCCTGGTTGGGTAGTGTGAAGCAGGAGAAATACCTTTGTTGGGTCCGAATTTTATTATGGAGGGCATGGAGAAGGTGAGGTTGATTAGGGAAAATATTAAATAGCCCTAAGACATCAAAAGTCCTATGAGTATGAGAGCAGAAAAGATCTTGAATTTAAAGTTGGTGATTAGGGCTATTTGAAGGTTTCACTCATAAAAGGTGTGGTTGTCTTGGTAAAGAGAGAATTGGGTTTATGGTTTGTGAGTCCCTATAAATTGTTGAGGGGATTGGTGAGGTTGCATACGAAAGGGAGTTGCCTTTTAATATGGATATGGTCCATTCGATTCTTCATGCTCCTAGCTTGAGGAGATGTATTGGTGATTCAAGTGTTATAGGATTTGTTTTTAGGATTGTGGACGTTGTGGAGTATAAATTGACTTATGAGAAGGTCCGATGGAGAAGTTGGATGGATATGAGTAAAGATTGATTTATAAGGGTGTAGTGTTCATCAAGGCCCTTTTGGAGAATCATCAAGTTGGAATTGTCATTCGGGGAGCCGGATCGAGCATGGAAAAGCAATATCCGTACCTCTTTTATTCTATTCAAACTTGTGATAACACGCCAAGTTATTTTCTTTTATTGTTACAAGTCTTTTGTTTCAGCCCCTATGTCATTTGCATGCATTCACGTTTATTTTGACAAGTTCATGATGATTTCTTTACACTTATGTTGAGATCTTAAAAATGGTGTTTAAGTACATTATGCATTCTTGTGAGGGTTGATTTCTTCATGATTACTCTTCTCACATACGTTTCTTTGATATTCGGGGATGAATATTCCAAGGGGGAGATATTGAAATGACTCCAAAAAATACCCGAAAATGTGCCTCGAAAGTGCCTGGAATCATAATTTCTATATATCTCAAAATCTATGCATAATATCAAAAATTCTATTTCATATTCTAGTTCAGGGGGAAAAATTAAGTGGGGGATAGATCTTACCCGAATTTTAGAGCAACCGTATCAAAGTTCGAAAACGCCAAGTGAGCAATTTCTAATGAGCTAGCGCAACGCGCTAGGGACGCGGGGAAGGTGTATTTTTGTCTTGCTATATTAGTTTGGTCCAAGGCTTTTGGGTCTTGGACCTAAGCCTTCCCATATGTGAAAATACCTATACTTAGCCATATTTCACTTTCATATCATACAAGACATTCCTCAATACTCTCTCAAACACTTAGACAAATATTTTACCCAATTCAAGTGTCCTAAACTCACTTCCGGATATCAAGAAACTCATTCAAGCTTCAATCTATCATTCAAATCTAAGTCAAGATTATTTATGTCATTTAATATCATCGTGGGTCCCCTAAATCAAGCCAAGTTCTAAGGAATTTTTGTTGGATAAGTTTTGCACAAATACCGGTAGGAGGGTTAACTTGAAAGGGGAATATCTCTTTGCACACAAAGAACTGGGTGGCCCGCGACATACCAAATTAAATCTCTTTGAATTAGATTTCCAATTCACTTGGTTTCACCTTGTTTATATTTCAGATGAAGAAGTTATGCCCATTTTCATAGAACTCGTATGTGTAAGGGTATATATAGGTTTTTGCCAAATTTTGTTTCATTAATGTCATTCCGTAAATTTAGTCATTTCTATTGGTCTTTTGGGGATGCTATCTTAACACTTACTAAAGATCTAGACCCTTTCCTGAAGATCAAATTCACTCCTCCCAAATGGAATACAGTTTCAAATTCTCTCAAGGGCCTGCATAAAAAACCAGTACAAATTTAAGGAAACTTAAGAGCAAGCTTTGGATTCCAAGATCCACTTCCAAACATCAAGTCTTTCACAACTCAATTTCAAGAAATTGATGGTCTAAGGTATATGGGTTTCATTCGTGGGTATCTTTTACCCAAGAAGCCCAATCTTCCATTTCTATGAAATTACATGTTCCCAAGTTGTGTTGCTTATGGGTATTATTATTAGAGGTTATGATCATATATTATATTGGGATTTCATGAAAACATGATTGAGAATACATGATTACTCATTTTTAAGTCTATACCATGAGATGATTTACCTATTATGATTGTGCATGTTTTAAGCTATAGAACTATGATCTCTCTTAATATTTGATGAGGGTTTTCAATATTTTTTGCAAGATGGTATTACCAAGTATTGGTGGGATGTTTTACTTTAAGTTTTCTTGCATGATTTCACTCTTGAATTACATGGTTTTATACTAGCACTATACACCCGCCATGTATTTGATAAAATATCCGGTGATGATTTCTTGAGGAATTGAAGGTCCAATACATGTATTATGAGTTGAACGACTATATGATGATGAAAGAAAGATATGTGTATGATATTATTCTATATAGTGTTAGAAATTGACCATGCCTCAATCACCAAGGGTGGTAGAGTGAGAAGATCCATCAATAATATCGAGGGGTTTGTACCTCTGTCACCAAGGGTGGTAGGGTGAGATGATCTACTAACTATGTCGAGGGGTTTGTACCTCGGTCACCAAGTCAAGGGGTTTGTACTTTGGTCACGAAGGATGATAGGGTGTGACGATCAACCAACAAATTAATGGGGTTGGTTCCTTAATCACCAAGGGTTGTAGGGAGAGACGATCCACCAATATATGATGGTCTCTTCTTACATATGTATTATGTTCTATATAAGCATTATTTACTTCATAGCATCTTACATGTATGTCATATTGTTATATGCTACTCATTGCCTATACTTATGCATTTCCATTATGTGACTTATCTCTTATTGCATTGCATCCTACATACTTAGTCAATTCAAAAGTACTAATGCATACTCTATGCCTACATGATATTACCATATAGGAATTGAAGCTCCTATTGATTCTCCTCCTCGTGCCTAGACGAATTGTTCAAGTTAGCTTTTGGTGAGTCGTCAAGTCTAGGGACAATATCTATTTTTTTCCATGCTTATGTTTAGAGTATAGCTCGTATATTTTGATTACCTAATGTCATTAGTATGTGGGTGAGCGTGATTACTTGTTTTAGCCCCCGCTAAATTCTATGTATAGAGGTGTTTTTGGATAAATATGTAAGGATGTTTTGAGCTTGACTCTCTCTTTGACTCTCTTGATGTTTTTATGAAAAAAAAGGTTTTCCCTAAGTCCCTATGCTCTTATTTCTACTTGATTATTGTGTTTAATTACTTCCATGACCAAGGATGGTACTGATATATAAAGGGGCTTGCTTGGGGTTCCTTCAGATTCCCCATGTGTTATGTCATATCTAGGCCCAAGTTTATGTCGTGACAAGTGGTGGACTTATTTTCTCCTAAGAACCCATCCCACACTTCCCTTAAGAAGAGGCCTCACTTGGATGATCCAAACCTAGCTAGACTGCAGGCGAGGTATACAGTGGAGTAGGGACTAGAGCTTGCTATGATACGATTGAGGCAGGATGAGGAGATGAGGCAGGCTAGTGAGCTTGATACAGTGGGGGTGTTGGCCCCTCCAAACATGCTCTTACCACTGAGGAGGCTACCAGGCAGGTTGAGGGTAGTCAGACTCAGTCAAAGACCGGTGCTTAGGCACCTAGATATGTTTTTTTACCTATGTGCTTAATATTCTATTTCTATGCATTGAGGACAATGTAACTCTTTTTCAAAGAGGTGTGGGTAGTTATGCACCTCAGTGGGGTCTGAGTAATCTTGGCCTATGACTATCCCAAAATTTTGAATCCTAGGAGTTTTCTTGCCTATGTTCTTTTTTTCCATGGATATTTAATTTCTGCTGAAGCAACATTTTTAGGATGTGTAGGTAGTATCAATAGTATGAAATACTAATATCTATGGCATATGCTGGTATTTGTGTTTTTATGTTAACAATAATACGCACAAAAAAAATTTTAGTTAGTCTTGACAGCAACCATGCATATTTGATTGTTGACAGTGCTTGTTCTGATAAGTGACGATGAATTAAGATGAAAAGCATGATATGCGAGTCTTTATTGATAGTAATCATTGTCATGTGAGTGTGAGCTTTCTTTTCTAAATTTATATACTGTGTTTCAATCAGAACTAGACCTGTTACTCTGACTTAGACTATAGGTTAGTTGGTTAGGAAATGATCTTAGGCCATTGTTTATATTAGTCCACTTAGCCAAAAAAACCAACCAAATAAGTAATGTATCCGGTGCTCCTAATGTTTGAGCCTTACATAGACCCTTTTCTTTGTAAAAACCTAAGTTACCTAGCCTTGTTAGATGTAAAATACTGAAATTGGCCCTGGTCCTTCCTTGAACATTGTGCACCTTAACTCAGGCAAAAAGTCTAAGTTGAGGGTGGTTACCAAAAGTGGCCCTAGTTCCTAGTTTGGATATTATGCACCTCGACTCAGGCTAAAAACCTATGTTGAGAGTGGCTGGTGTAAGGGTAAACACAAAATGAGGGGAAAAACTAGTGATACATGAATAAGGGGATAAAAATGTGTTCTGGGTGCATGAAAAAAGAGTGATGCCTAATCAAAAAGCTAAAAAGACAAAAAGATGTGAAAAAAGGCAAAAAGCTAAAAATTGAAAAGAACGTACCCAGAAAAGATTGAAATAGGAAAAAAGGGAGGATAAGGTGAAAAATGATAGTGTTTGTAGGGTAAAAGTGTGGAAAATGCAGTGTCAAAGAGGACCTTTAGTCACTATGTTTCAAAACATCTGACCAAAGCCCCTTGAGCCTATGTTACAAGACAATAAAATCCTAAATTGATCCTAGCCCAAATAATTAAAGTTCATAGTCATAAGTATAGGGGCAAGCATATGGTATTGACCATGGTATTTTAATGTCTTTTGTGAGAGTGAGTGATTTTGCACAGTCCGAAGCATTGAATCTGAAAATATCATAGGAGGGATATGGGACTTCTTTCCCTGAGGGCATTTGTACTACATTGTTGATATTGTACTAACTCAGTGATTATTGCTTGTTGATAATTGCCTTGCTTATCATAGTTGCACTGTCACATATGTTGATTTATATAGGTTTGCTAGATAGTTATCTGATTTGCATTTAATATGATGTGGGTATCTGTACTTGAGTTTGATGGGATGTATGCCATTAGATTGGGGTCACTGTGTTACTATACTATTTATGTAGATTGAGTCCGTCTATTGGGGACAAGTAATAATTTTGAGTTGATGGTGTTTATGTGCTATTAAAATACAATATGTTTGATGCTTGAAACTTAGAATTTTGTGTGTTCTCATAGCGATGTTAGTAGATTTCATGTATTTTTATATTTGTTTTGCAGGATAACAATGTTGGCTTGACTTTTGGGCTAAATGTACAGATTTTGCAGAAATTGAGGTTTTATGAGACCCTTTACAAGCCATGGAGAATTCCATGAGCCATAGCGTTGGTTTCATACACAATTCTAGTGAAACATGATTTTCTAATGTTGAGTCTATGAACATTCAGATGAGCCATAGATGATTTTATGAGCCGTAGACTTGGTTTTATGCCCTGAGGATCAGAAAGTGGTGAGCTGCTAAAAAGTTATCAAATGAAATCCCCTATGGGCCGTAACACTTTATACCCGTAGATGGGTGATTTAGAAGTTGTCCCTAAAATTATAGACGAAGTCCATGAAGCCCCATCTATAGGCCGTAGAACTTTATACGGCCCGCGACCCAGTTCTCCTAATTCATTTTGATTTTGTATTTTAAATACTATAAATAGGTTTTTAGGCTAATTTTCATAGAGAAGAGAGAGGGAACATGATAGAATAGTAGAACACTTGAGAGAAAAGTTGTAAAACATTATTTTATGCTTTTAATTCAATCTTGTGATTCTTGGTGAAGAACTTGGATTTATTGTTCTTTATTTTATTAGGTAAGTGCTCAATTATGCTATTCACATTCTTGATCCTTACATCTACATTGATAATGAGTAGTTAAATCAACAACTAGGTATGTGAGAACTATGAAGAACTAATAACATAAAATTGAATAATTCGTAATTCTTGAAAAGTATGCATACATGTATTAATTAACTCTCTTCAGTTTGAATGTGTTTTAATGGTGGAAAATGTTAGAACTCGTCTAGTGTTACTGACTGGATCAATGCAGTAATGTATAGGAAAGAGGTTAATTAACAGGATTCAATTGATGTTTCTCATCTAATCATCCAAACTAGGCCAAGGGAGGTTGTACTGGAACAATAGGTAAGGGTTAGTAATGCACACTATGAGAATGGATCAAATCACATAATGAAATTTACCTCTCGCCTGGATTAAAGGGTCTGGTAAACTTAACTTACC
This sequence comes from Solanum virginianum, assembly GCA_000787875.1. Lineage (NCBI taxonomy): Eukaryota > Viridiplantae > Streptophyta > Magnoliopsida > Solanales > Solanaceae > Solanum > Solanum virginianum. The sequence goes on along the minus strand of DF357836.1, from coordinate 118,721 downwards.
ATTCTGATGCTACACACTAGAAAAAAATTTGATTATCTGGTAATACCAAGTTAGGGTTCATGGGGAACACAGTACCTTAGTTACTCTTCACACTTATTTCACACCTTTCTTAGTTTAGGATTACTTTCATAGTTATTACGAAACCCCTCTTTGGGAAGATAAGTAGGTTAATCCAGCTGAATTGCTTTAAATTCTTCTAAGTTTAGCATATTCATTATGGGATCGACCCTAACCTCATTTAGGATATATATCTTGACAACATCTTCTTTAGCCTTCAAAAAAGAGGTGTACCTTGGGCGACATCACATGGTGTGCCTAGGTCTATCATATCAGATCATGGCATCTAATTTATTTCTCACTTTTGGAGATCATTTCAAAGATGACATGGCACCAAGGTAAAGTTAAGTATCGCTTTTCAGCCTCAAATCGATTGACAAGTTGAGAGGTCAATTCAAACATTGGAGGACATATTGAGGGCTTGTGTTTTGGAATTCAATGGTAATTGGGATGATCATCTATCACTTATTGAGTTTGCTTAAAATAATAGTTTTCATGCTAGCATTGTTATGGCTCCATTTGAGGCTTTGTATGGTAGAAGATGTAGATCTACGTTGGGGTGGTTTGAGTTAGGAGAGATGGCTTTGATTGGCCCAGATTTGGTATTAGAGGCTATGTAGAAGATGAAATTTATTAGGGAGAGGTTGAAAATGGATCAAAGTTGCCAAAAGTCTTATTCGAATGTTAGGAAGAAGGATCTTGAGTTTCAGGTTGGTGATTAGGTGTACTTGAAGGTCTCGCCCATGAAGGGTATAATGCATTTTGGTAAAAAGGGCAAAGTCCTTAAGTGGTTTGGGAATGTGGCTGATAGATTGGATTTTCCTCTGGATTTGTATTCTATTCACCTTGTTTTCCATGCGTCTCTGTCTAGGAAATTGATTGGTAACTCTAGGACAATTGTGTTTTTGGAAGGTGTTGAGATAGAGGAGAACTTGTCTTATTAGGAAGTCCCAATTGAGATCTTGGATAGGCAAGTAAATTGGCTTTGCAACAAGGATGTGTCTTCAGTTAAGTTACATTAGAGGATTCAATATGTAGATAGTGCTACATCGGAGACGGAGTTGGACATGATGAAAAGATATCCCTATATTTTCCAATCTTCTCAAGCCTATGGTATTAGTTATTCCTATCATGTTCCTAATTGTTTCTCTCTTATGTTGCATGGCATGACATGCATATATATGCATGAAAATGATTTAAAGATGTTCTAAGTGACTTAAAATGTTTTGGTATGAGTTTTAATGATGTTATGGTTTTCAAGTGATGAAATATGCATTGTGTCCCTGTTTTGAATAATTCATGTTCATGTCAAGCCTTTCAAGCCTTGTTTTAGCACATTCGGGGATGAATGTTCCCAAGAGAGAGATGATGTAAGGAACCTAACTTTGTAAGGCCTTAATGGTGCATGGAATTTTATTGTGGAACCTTTTTGACTAAGGTGACACCTCATAGGCACCTCCATGGGTTGTGTGAATCACCACGAAGCGTGTGGAGGAGCCTTGAGGTGGCCCTTGGCCTTGTGTTTAGAATGTTGGCCTTAAGTTGGACTTCAAGACCAAGACTTGCACCACATGAACCCTGCAGAGCTTGTGTGAGGCTTCACTAGTTGTGTGGTGGCTCATGTGAGGAGCCTTGGCCTTGAAAACCATATTTTTGCCAAGGCACTTCACATGACCTCATACGATCTATGTAACCCTACACAAGTCATATAGCCTCACATATGGGTATTGGTGTGAGATTTTCCAAAGTATGGAATCACTATCTTGGAACTTCGTTAGTGGAAAATAGTCTAAGTGTAGCCTCATGATGGGCAACACGGTTCGTGTAACCCCTACGAGGTTCGTGTGATCTCTACACGGGACCCATGGCAAATTTTTGACTCTCATTTCATTAATGGTGTTCTTCTAAGTTTAGCTATTCCTAAGGGTTATTTGTGACTTCTTAACCTATCCTAAACATCTCAAAAGACCTATACTCTTCTTTTCTATTCAAATTCAATTTAACACTTAGAATTATTCAAACTCTCTCATAAGAACTCTTCTCAAGTGAGCCTGGAAGGATAGGTTGGAGCATAAGGAAAGGGTCCTCTACTTCACCAATTTCTTCTTCCTTCTTCTTGGTTAGCTAAGGTATGTGGAATTGATTCATGGTCCCTTTCAACCATGAAGACCCTGAACTCTTTTACACCTGATTTTATGAAATTGAGCTTACTTTAAACATGGGTCTTTTGGATTATTATTTATTTAATTTAATTGAGACATGAGTTATGTTTAATTGTTGTTTTCTAAGTGATTCAAGCCCTAATATGTTGAACTGTATGAATATTATGAAGATTTGGATATGCATTGTCCCTTTAACTTTGATCTAACATGAGTAATCTAAATTGTGATTTAAACATGGATGTACTTATGGATTTACTTGAATTTGATATTATATTGTTCATTTAAGTTTGAAGTTGTATTGTCCATGCTATTCTCATATCAGTCATGGCATATGCATACATGAGCATTAGTTTTTGATGAAAATTATTCGGTGGGTTAAGCTCACATATGGTGTTGATGAAAATTATTCAGTGGGTTAAGCTCATATATGGTTATGACAAGAATGTGACTACATCAATATCTATGATATGGCTCTTTTAGCATTTTAGGTGTTTACAGCATATTGTATATATGTGAATGGACTATTCCTATTCATGAAATTATTAATCAAAATATGGTACGACTTTCTAACCCAAATACGAATGATTATGAATTGAAATGATTTGAAATGACTTGTACCTTTTTTAAAAGCATATATACATGTATATATTCTTGTGGAATGATGACTTAGCACCTAGTGAGATTAGAGGCATCACTGCTATCTCCAAGGGTCCTCTTCCTGTACCTTGAACTATCTACTTGCATAGGTATTTCATATGGTAACCTTCACGAAATGGAAGGCCCTAAGGTGCGGTTACAACTTTGAAATGATGTTATATGAAAATCATATCCGAAATGGAGGATAGTAAGGAAGGTTACTTCTTTGAAATGGAAGGCTCACAAGTAGACCACCTCTTATCCGGTATAGGGATAACATCAAAATTCCAAGTAATAGCTTGCGTTGTCTTATATGTCGATTGAGGTCTCATCCCCTCTATATTGAAGTATTATGTATTGCATGCATCATGGATTTCATGTCATATTGATATATTATGCTATTTGCCTATATACTTCTTTGTTTATATGTGCCCTTGCCATTTAACATTGAATGCAGGTTTAACAAGTTAGTATACTTTCCATACCTGCATACTTAGTATATTCAAACGTACTAATGCATACTTTTTTCCTACATGATCAGACCATGTAGGGACTGGAGACTATATCCATCCATATTTTGACGACTAGTTCGGATTCGCAAAAGCTGTTGCAGTGAGTCCTATCATCCAAGGACAAGCTATTATCCATCTACCTTATGTTGTTTCAACTTATGTTATACTTACTTTGAGGGTGAACCCGGGACATGTCTTGGCCCCTATCCTGTTCCACGATTTAGAGGCATTGCTGAACAACATGTAGACTCTTGTACGAATATATGTTACGTTATACTATTTGGAGATTTTGGTTATGGTTATCTATTGATTTTGGATATTATGATGTTGGTTATGTTATGATGTATGTTATGATGTATCCATTCACCATGTCACTCCTAGACCCTAGGTCCGGGTCGTGATAGGTGAGGTACCTTTGGGCTCCTCATTCGCCATATTACGACCACGCCCTAGGCTTGGGTCATAAAAACTTGGTATTAGAGCACAAGGTTTAAAATTTTCTTCGAATATCCAACATACTTCATCCAATAGAGTCTTGTTCACTATAATGAAGTGTGCTACAATCATGAATACGAGCTTATGGGGCATTTAGGAAACTTTCCTTTCTTGATGAATTATGTCGTGCCTTTAGAGTTGTCTAAGATTTTCCTTTGTCTGAAGATGTTCTCTTTTGACATTTCTAAATCATGTCGTCAAGAGCACTGTTACCTAGAGAGGTTAATGAAGATCCAGTCCCTCTCGTGCGACAAGAGGAAGAAGTTATACATGCGGAGTTCTAGCTGTCTTTTCAACGTTGGACCAAGTCATGGCTAACCAAGCCAACTGAGAGGTTGCACTTCCTCCCTAAGGTCCTCAATGCATCAACTGCATAATATCTATAAAAATCTTGCCACTGGCGAACCATAATCTATGGTGCTATAGGGGGCTATATTGGTGAGATCTAATAGTAAACAGCCGCCAAAAACCAGCAACAAGGGCCTAGGACGTTATGAGAATGAATCTACCAAAATTTCATAATTCCAAATTTGATAAAGACCTGAGTGGAGTTCATTTATAAAGCATATATGATTGTGGTTGTCATGGGAGTGACGTCGAAAGAAAAGGCATGCTAATGGCCAATAAATTCAAAGGTGTGGAAAATGTTTGGCATGTTCAATGTGTCGTGGAAAAGGTTGAGAAAGCAGGCCAAATAGAGTGGATGAGTTTAAAGGTGCATTCTTGGATTAGTTTTTCCCGATTGGGCTAAGGGATGCAAAGGTGCAAAAGTTCATAAACTTGAAGAAAGGGTATATGAGTGTGAGAGATTACTCCCTCTAATTTATAAATCTTTCTAAATATGCATCATTCATGATGGTGGAGCCATGGGCTAGAATGACCAAATTAATTTTCAGGGTTTTTGATTTGGTATCCAAGGAGTGCAAGACTGCAATGCTTGTGAATGAGATGGAAATTTCCTACTTAATGACATATGCGGAGAAAATTAAAGAAAAGATATTGAAAGGGCATGCAAGAGAGTCCAAAGGGGATGAAATGGATGGTGGTAGATTCTCTCACAAAAGGAGTGGTGGCTAAAAGAAAATAAACTAACGGTTAAACACTTCTCCTCCCTGATTCAACAAAGACAAGGGGCATAATCCCAAGGCACAATCTCCTAATTGTACCAAGTGTGGAAGGATCCACAAATGTAGCATCTAGCCAGCTCCAGTGCATGCTTTAAATGTGGCAAGCCTGGTTATCATGCCAAGGATTGTAGAAGCGGTGGTGCTAGGCCTCAAGGACAAGGTGGACAAGTTCAACGTGCTCTAAGGGCCAATAGGTTCTATGCTTTGCATACCCTCCAAATTGTGGAAGAGACTCCGGACATGGTTACCGATATGCTAAAATTTTATGATTTTGATAGATATGCATTGTAAGATCTAGCAGATAATTTACCCTTTGTAACTCTATTTCTTGATAATAGATTACATGTATGCCCCGAAGTCCTGAATGAGCCTTTTGAAGTTTGTACTTCGGTAGGAGAGTCCATTGTTGCATAAAGAGTCTATAAGGGTTTTTCTATGTCTATTTTGCATAAAGTTATCCCTTATGACTTGATAGAGATTTTCTAGTCGATTTTGATATAGCACTTGCGATGGATTGGTGGCACGCTTCCTATGCTTCTATAGATTGTCAAACTTATAGGGATAGGTTCCAATTCCCAAAAAAAATCTATTTTTGAGTGGAAGGGTAGTAGTTCTTCATGTACAAGTTGGTTTGTGTCTTACCATAAAGCCTGTAAAATAATTTCCAAGGGTTAGATTTATCATATAGTGAGGGTTAGAGATGTTACCTCTGAAGTGCCATCTCCTTAGTGGGTTATTATTGTGAATGAGTTTCCCAATGTCTTTTTAAAAGAGTTACCTAGTGCTCCTCATTAAAAGGAAATAGATTTTGGTATAGACCACTTGCCTGATACTCAACCTATCATAATTTCTCCTTATAAAATGGCACCATCAGAGTTAAATAAACTAAAAGAGCAATTGAAAGATCTATTTGAGAAGGGATTCATTAGGCCAAGTATGTCTTCATAGGGCGGCCCACTATTGTTTGTGAGAAAGAAAGATAGGTCACTCTTAATGTGCATAGACTACTGCCAACTTAACAAGGTTACTTTCAAGAACAAGTATCCACTCCCAAGGATAGAAGACTTATTTGATCAATTAGAAGGAGCCATGTACTTTTCCAAAATTAACTTTCTCTCTGGATGTCACCAAGGGTAAGGGAGAGTTACATCCCCAAAATGACTTTCCGGACAAAGTATGGGTATTTCGAGTTTATGGTGATTTCATTTGTCCTAACTAATGCACCGATAATATTTATGGATCTTCTGAATAGGGTGTCAAACACTACCTTGACATGTTCATGGTGGTGTTTACTAATGATATCTTGATCAATTCTTAAAGTGAAGAGGAGCACATGGAGCATTTAAGGGTAGTGTCGCAAGTGTTGAGAGAAAAAAGATTATTTGCTAAGTTTAACAAATGTAAGTTTTGGTTAAAGGAATTTGTTTTCTTTGGACATATCATGTCGGGTGATGGTATTAAAGTTTATTCTACCAAGATGGAAGTAGTGAGGAATTGGCCTAGGCTATTGACTCCCTCGAAAACACTAAGTGTTTCTTGGGCCTAGCCGGGTACTATAGAAGGTTTGTTGAAGGTTTATCCTCCCTTTTGTCACCTTTCACTAGGTTGACTCAAAAGAGTGTAAACTTTATATGGATGAATGAGTGTGGAAAATGTTTCCAGACCTTTCAATTGACTTTGGCCCCGATTTGACCTTGCCAGAGGGAACTAATGGATTCATAAATTGTGATGCCTCAAAGATTAGTTTGGGTAGTCTATTGATAAAATATTATAAAGTGGTTGCCTATTCTTCAAGGAAATTGAAGATGCATAAAATAACTATTTGACACATGATCTTGAACTTACAGCTATGGTGTTTGCATTAAAAATATGGCATCATTATTTGGATGGGGTTCGTGTTGACGTTTTCACCAAGAGATAAGCAACATAATCAAAATGCATATATATAAGCAAGAGATAGTATATTAGCAACTGGCATGCATGATCAATGCTTGCAGTAAAACATGCTTATATAGAACAGAACACATGTGTAGGAAGAGGCCATCATCATAGACCAAGCATCTAATACTTGGAATCCAAGTCCTAGCTCCTCCTTAGATGTTTATTGAGGTATCTACCCCTCAATTGGTAGTACGGGCCTAGTAGTGATGATCATGCTCCAATAAGAAAGCGATCACTATCATTAATTAACCTAACTGAGGTTAGGGTTCAATCCACAGGGAATACAGGGCTTGACTATAAGATTTCACTACTAATCATTCATAGTATCTATAACTACAATCTCTATATGAGGGGAGTTTGTTTTGATTCAAAGACACTAAAAATGAACACTAATTATAATTCGGGAAGACACTCAATTTTGGGGGCAACTTGGGAATTGTGTTCCTTTAGATGGGGGGTTGCTGTGATTAAAAGACAACATAAAATAAACAGTAATTAAAATTCAGGAAAACACTCAATTTTGGGGACAACTTGGGAATTGCGTTCCCCATGGCCCGTTGACTCTATTACCTGAGATAATATAACTATGATCGGTGAATCACATGCAGGATAGTAACTTAGGTTCTTCCATCCCTCTTGTAAAGGTGAAGGTTGAATTTCACCATGGCGCTTGGTTGGCTACCATGGCGTCCCAACTAACCATTACCTAGTGTCCCAGTCAAAATCCTATTGGTTAGGTTTGGTTGATTAGATGGGAAAATATCAACTGAATCCTGTTATCTACTTCCCTTTTCCAATTTGCCACCCTTGGTCGGGATCGTGATAGTAGGTAGGGTTTGGTATTGGCCACCACCAAACAACATTAGTTATGAAGGTAAATAAACAAAACATGCAAAAACCCCAATCATAGTCATGCACAAAACCTAGGTCATCTCAAGTCAACTACCCATGGTTCCCACAATCCCAAGTTGTGGGTGTTTAGCTACTCATGACTAAGATAAAATACACATAATATACATAGTTGAAAGTTTCACCAATAACAATGAAAGAGATAGGCACCAAAAGTTGCAAACATACAAGCTTGATTGATCAACAATGAGTACAAAGCAAGATTTGCAATCCCCAAAATGGGTTTCACAAAGAGAACAATAATCTACTCTAAAATCCTAAGAAAAGCTTCAAAATATAATGGAGAAATGTCATACTGTTCAAACTCTCTCTCAAAAACCTAACTTAAACTATTTATAATATTTACAAAACAAACCTAGGAATTATGCTGAAAAGATAGCTGACATCTGATAAATTTCACAGTTATGACTCGTAGGCCAATATACAAGTCGTAGTTGGGGTCTTGTATTAGGTTCTTGACATCTTGCACTGAACTAGTATGACCTATAGGTACGAGTCGTTACTCAAGGTATGACTCGTATGGTTGGTCTCGTAGTCTTGGTCTTTAGTTTTTGGTCTAACATTTTGGCTCTCCTATTCTTGCTATGGGTCCACCTACACGAGTCGTAGTACGTCTTATGACTTGTAGGCGGGGCTCATTGGTGTGACCTTCACTTGGCAGTTTTCTGATTTTTTGTCTTTGATTCCTGTTACGATACAACCTACGACTTGTAGCACGAGCTAAGACTCGTAGAAGGGCTCATATGGTCTATGCTTCAGCAAAATCTACAGCTTTTGTTCAAAATCATATCAACCAAATATTTCTACAAGATTAACACAAAAACACATCAAAACACTAAAAAGTCGCTTTAAGAACTCACAAAATCCCTTGTTTTAGGAACAAAATGTGTTGTAATTTGATAGCACATCAACACCCTCAACTTAGAATTGCAGCCTCAAGCGATGACTCAATCTATGCAGATAAAGAGAAATACATAGCAGCTATATCACTGGTATGGTCATATGCTACTCAACCAGTGCCAATGCCCTTACTGGAAAGAAGTCCCTCATACTCAGTCAAATGCTTTTAGAATTCAAGAACTGAGGAAGCATTCTCACTTTCACAATTAAAATTCAATGTATGTTGACTAACACCATAGGCTTGCCTCTCTACTCTTCTATCTTGGTGATAGAGTGGAGTTAGACCACTTTAGGACTTAAAGGCTTGTAACATAGGCTCAAGGTGCTGTGGTGCAGCATTTTAGGCAAGTAGTGACTAAAAGCTATCCTTGATTCATGTTTACCTACACTTTTTGCTTTCATAATCCAACCCTTTTTTCATCAACCCCCCCTTGTTCACTTGCTTTGAACTTTTCTCGAGTGCTTTCAAAAAGTTGTGCCTCATTTTCTTTTTTTTGCTACTTTTTTTCTCAATTAAAGGCACTTTTATTCTTTTTCTTCACTTGGTTCATGCTTTTTCATTTCTTTCTTGATTTCCTAACTAACCACCTTATCAATTTTACTTTACCATAATAAGGGCTACCCTCACTTAGGGTTTTAGCCTCAGGTGAAGTACACAATATCTATGCCTCAAAACCAGGGCCACCAACTGCAGCCACCCTCAACTTAGGCCTTTGGCCTCAATCAAGGTCACATGTTCAAGGATAGACTAGAGGCAATATCAAGGTATTTCATCTGACAAGGTTATGCTAGCAAGGTATCAAGAAAGAATGAGTACATGATAAGCTCAAAAATTTGGAAAAAGGGATTCTCTCACTTAACTGGTGAGTTATTTTAGGCTAATAGTGGTTTCACTCAAAGAACGAAGGCCTAATATCCTTTCTATATCGATCAAATCACCAAACGGACTGTTAGAATAACAAGGCAAGTTCTGGGTCCATACAAGATGCATGAATGCAGCAAAATAAGCTCATAGCACAAATGGCAATTGTATCCACAATCATGTATAGACTCACAGGTCATGCTTTCAGACTCAGCTTACCTTCACAAGATTAGAACAAACATTGCCAGATACTCAAAAATGTATGAATGCATTAATACTCACAACCTCAAAAAAATTTGAGGGTACCCAATTTTTGGTCAAAACATTGAAAACAACTCTAACAATAATGTATATGCCAATAGACAATTACTACTAAGAATTTACCCATATCTACACTACCTAAATGTGTCGGTTCAACAGAAAAATAAACATCCACAAGAAAAAAGAAGTATCACAAGAAAACCTTAGGATTAAAAATAGGGAAAGTTATGGATTTGAGGCTACTCAGACTTCACCTTAATCCATAACTTTCACTACCTCACAAAAATAGGATTCTTTGTCCTCAAAGTAACAACACAAAGAAAAGACGAACATACCAAAACATAACATACATACATATACATTCAAAACTAACAGTTAGCAAAACTAATATCCAAAACCAACATAAAAACATTATCCAACAAGACCATCCACAAAAGCCAAAATAAAAACAATATTGTCCACCAAAATGACAAAGTATCCACAAAGAAAAGTAAGTGTTAGAGTCAAAAGTAGTCAAACATTATGGTGCTCATGCACCAGTAATGGGCTGGTCTGCGGGGTCCTAAGTCTGCCTCTCCTCCTCTACTGAAGTACCCTCTCCAGGTCGGGTGTGTTGTGCTCTCTCTCTTTGAATAATCGCCAACATAAGTGACTCCTACACCACCTCCTCAGGTATGGGCTCCTCCTCCTCAAGTCTCGACCTCTTCGAGGTCGGCTCCGTATCAACATGCTCAAGAGGCCTCTTCCCATGGGTGTTCGGATGGTCGGTGAGCCAATCTAATGCTTCATCAACTACTGGTGCTACCTCTAGGGCTAGAACAAGGGCTGCCAACTACTATTATAAGTCAACCTTGAACCTGGCCAACTCATCAGTCACCGCACTCATGTTGACAAGCCTAGCACCCTCGAGCCTCTTTTGTACTATAGCCTCGAACGCATCGACCCGTGCATCAACCATTCAGACTCTATCATCAACTAAATCTCAGGAAAATGCCTTCATCCTCTCCTCATCATCTCGAATAGTCTGATCAATCAATAGCCGCACCCGTGCTGATAACTCTCACAGCGTGCCCTCTGCTACAGCCACCCTGCGCAATAAAGCTTGAAAAGCAACAGCAGGGAAAAGAAGGTCAACCTAAAATGTAGTTGATGTTGGTGCTGGGGTGCTAGTGGATGGTGTAGACTCAATCTCGGCTACTGGTGTGGGATCTATAGTAGCCAAAGTATTACCCGTAGGAGCTGAAGGTGACCTAGAACCTGTGGCTCAACTAGACATGGCTCTGGGAAAGGAGATAGGAAAGCTCTCTGTAGGGCTATTGGGTTTTTGCCGGCCTTGATTAGGTTGGGATCCATCATACGCAAAGCCTCTACATGAGGGTCCAAGTGAAGAGACAGCATTACACCTGTCTTCTTGCATATTCTATGAATAAAAATAGGAAATAGCAATGCCTGATGTGTGCGGACTGCTGACTCGTGAATTTGTTCTACCAAAACTCGAGCCTAATCAATTTCATACCCTACCAAGATGCTCACCAATAACACGACCCTTTCTAATATGATCACATTATCCGTGAGTATGGGCTTGGTGTGCATCTGAATAAGACCATCAAAATGTTTCCCTAATTTAGAGATGGGCCTGCAGAATATGCTTGGAATGGTTTATAACCCATATCAGTTCGACACTTTCCTCGCAAACTTGGCCTGCTATCCACCTTAATAATTTTGTTTTCAGCCTGCTTCATTCTGATTAATTGCTTTCCTCATGTCTGCTATACTATGGTCATATTCTACTGTGGAGTATGGGGCTCTGTAATTCGGCCCAAATAGCACCCTTCAAATAGTCTCTGGTGAGATGTCGACTATCTCGTCCCTGACCATGACTTCATTCAACCATGGTGTATCAATGTACTTCATAAGCCTTAAAAGGTTGCTATGTACAGTAGCAAAATACAAAGCATAGAATTCCTGGACCAAGTAAGGAGCGTACTTCCCCAGCATTTGTGATAACCATCCTAATCCATGGTAGTCAATTTCACCTTCTAAACCTAGCATGCGTTTCGACCCTAATTCTTTCAACCTTGCCTCCTCGTGAAATCTTCGCACTAGCCTCCCTTGACCCTTAACTTCCATTCCTTTACCATAGATTTCTTTCATGCTTGAAAAATACCAATTTATGTTTTGAGGGTCAGTGGAGGTGAAAGTGTATGCTGAATCATCAGGCTGTGGAGGAATAGTATCTTCGGAATGAGCCTGAGACACCTCAAAGGAATCTGCATTAGAGGTGGAGTCATTATCATCTGACTCAGTTTCTTCACCCTCCTCATCAGACTGGGAGGGGCTATCCACTTTCGTTGATACTTTGGTTGATTATTCTCATGCCAAGGGCACGTTCATCGCTAGGTTAGGGTGCACGTGCATGTCCTCATTTGATTGCTCCTCCTCAGAGGATTCATCTCTTAGGTGATGACATGAAACAAAAGCAGCACTCCATCGTCCTCTTGAAGACATTTTTTCTGCAAACATGTTAAAGCATGAGCACCAAGATGTTGTATTCCAACTAACAAGTATCACATGAAACAATTACACAAAAACATTACAATTACTAAAGTAAAAATAACTTGAACCAGGGGAAAGGCTGCAGATATAAGGTACAGATACATCTCGTAGGGTAACCTATGAGTCATATTCAACATTGTAGAACTAACCCATAAAATAAAAAGGAATAAGCTATGAGGCATAGATACGACTCGTATGGTGGCCTATAAGTCGTAGTCTCGGCTCGTAGCTCATTTCAAGGACAGGTAGAGAATATAGATCAAGGCCACAAGGTCATCATTATGACTCATAACAGGTGCTACAAGTCATAGGTATTTCTCACATGGAAATTGATAAGGCACCCTAAATGACTATTGCCTTGTACGAGGGGTCACTATGATTCATAGTGCGAACTATGACTCATGGTGAGTCTTTGTAGCAGAAAATAGAATGCATCTCAGATATCTACAACTTTTCCATTAAGACCAATAAAAACTCAAGCAAGCACAGAAGTGTACAACACAAAGGCATGGACGACACCGCGATAAATCTAAACATTCTTCATCACCAGCCATAACAAAACAAAGCACTAATCAACCCTTAACAATTCTAAATTCTATCATAGGTATCAGCATCATCATATATTTGAAAGTAAAATGGTAACCCCCCCTAAATCCATCATTTTAGTCCCACATGATCTCCATATGATAACTACTTATAAAGTGTGCAACAAAGAACCAGATCATTCACCAAGCAAGGACAGACCCCTAGACACTTTTACAAGGAAGTAGGCACTTTCGTATCACATTCTTCTTACTGTCACAATTATTTTCACATGACTATGTTCCTAAGACATTCATCCATGCATTAATAACATAAGAGCTTATTCAAAGATAAACCAATTTTAATCACAAAAACTTACCAGATGGATGAATGAATGATAGGAAGAAGACAAAGTCAGCAGAGTTTTTGGTGTACACTTCAATTTCTAAGGAATTTTAGTGGGTGAAAATGTAAAGGTGTATGAAATAATGATAGGGAATGAAGAAGGAAGTTAAAAACTAAAAGAGGGCGCTTTAAGGAGGGGCATGAAGAGCCAAGAGACGCAAATCTCTTAAAATTCAAAATGGTTCATCCTTTAAAATTCTATAGATTTATCTTACGAGGCCCCGACTACGAGTCATATGATGACATACGACTTGTAGTTCCTGATCTTGTAGTAGACCTAACATTTAGAAAAATTTCAATTTTATACCTGAGCACTACGAACCCCACTTATGACTCGTAGGAGATCCTATGAATCGTAAGGTTGGCTCATAGTATGAGTACTACCTTCTGATACTCATTATTTCTCTCTACGATATTACTATGAGTCGTGATCTTACTAAAAAGTAAAATATAAAAGACTCTATAAATTAACACTACAATTAACTAATAGTGAATACAAGTCAAAACCTAGCCATATTCCCCGGCAACAGCGTCATAATTTTGGTGATGATCATGCCTCAATAAAAAAGCGCTTGCTATCAGTAATTAAACTAACTGAGGTTATGGTCGAATCCACAGGGAATACAGGGCTTGACTATAAGATTTCACTACTAATCATTCCTAGTATCTATAACAACAATCTCTAGATGGAGGAGGTTGTTGTGATTCAAAGACAACATAAAATAAATACTAATTAAAATTTGGGAAATCACTCAATTTGGGGAAAACTAAGGAATTGTGTTCCTCATGGCTCGTTGACTCAATTATCCTAGGTAACATAACTATGATCGGTTAATCGCATGCCAGATGGTAACTTAGGTTCTTCCAGCCCTCTTGTAAAGATGAAGGTCGAATTTTACCATGGCACTTGGTCGGATACCATGACGTACCAACTAACCATTACCTATTGTCCTATTCAACCTCTCCTTGGGTAGGTTTGGTCGATTAGATAGGAAAATATCTACCAAATCATATCATCTACTTCCCTTTTCCTATTCGTTACTACCTTGGTGGGGATTGTGATAGTAGGCAGGGTATGGTGTTGGCCATAATCAAACAATATTAGTCATGAATGGAAATAAACAATACATGCAAAACCCCAGTCATAGACATGCACAAAACCTAGGTCTTCTCAAGTCAACTATCCATGGTTCCTACAAACTCAAGTTGTGGGTGTTTAGCTACTCATGGCTAAGGTAAAAAATATCAAAATGCATATAATAGACATAGTTGAGAGTTTCACCAATAACAATGAAGGAGATAGGCACCAGAAGTTATAAACCCACAAGCTTGATTGATCAACAATGAGTACAAAGCAAGATTTGCAATCCCCAAAATGGGTTTCCCAAAGAGAACAATAATCTACTCTAGAAACTTAAGAAAAGCTTCAAATTATAATGGAGAAATGTCTACTATTCCAACTCTCTCTTAAAACCCTAATTTAAACTATTTATAGTATTTACAAAATAATCCTAGGAACTATACAGAAAAGACAGCTGACATTTGATAAATTTCACAGTTACAACTCGTAGGTTGGCCTATGAGTCGTAGCTGAGGTCGCTTATCAGATTCTTTGCATCTTGGACTGATTGGTATGACCCATAGGTATGAGTCGTTACTTGAGNAATTTAGGGACAACTTGAGAATTGTGTTCCCCATGGTTCATTGACTTGATTCTTGGACTGATTGGTATGACCCATAGGTATGAGTCGTTACTTGAGCTATATCTTCAAGACCTTAGGCCAAAATTGAAAAAACTGACAATAAAATGTACTACTTTGTGACAGCTCCGCGTCACGGAGAGAATGCGCACCTCCACTGAATACGAAATTTTTTGGAGAAATGAAATTTTACTATGGGTCCTCTAATATTCTAGTTATACTCATTTCTTACTCAATTTTTCCCCTAATCAAGAATATGAAGTTGGATTTTCGATATTATGCACAGATTTCAAGATATGAGAAAATTACGAATATTGGCATTTTTAGGCACATTTTTGGGCATCTTTTGGGGCATTTCAACATTTCAAAAGGTCCTTTTATACTAAGGTGAAGTTGAGTACTCTCTTTCATCCTCAAACCGATTGGCAAGCCAAAATAACAATTTAAACATTGGAGGCTATGTTAAGGACTTGTGTATTGGACTTCAAAGAGAGTTGCGATGATCATGTACCTCTCATCGAGTTTTCCTACAATGATAGCTTCTATTCAAGTGTTGAGATGGTACCATTTGAGGCTCTATCTGGTACACAATGTAGGTCATTAGTTGGATGATTTGATATAGGTAAAATAACTTTGTTAGGGATTGATCTAGTCATGGATGCCATGGAGAAAGTCATACTTATAAGGGAGAAATTGAAAACTACTCAAGTAGACAACAGTTGTACTATGATGTTAGAAGAAGAGACCTTGAGTTCAATGTTAGTGATTAGATCTATTTGAAGGTATCACCCATGAAAGGTGTAGTCTAGTTTGGCAAGATAGGAAAATTTAGCCCTAGGTATGTATAAGCTTATAAGATTATGAGAAGTATTAGCAAGGTGGCTTATGAGTTGGAGTTGCCAATGGAGATGAACAAGATTCACCAGGTATTCCATGAATCTATGTTAAGGAAACTCATGGGTGATCCAAACACCATATTCCTGTTGGAATATGTAAGCATTAAGGAGAATTTGTCTTATAGAGAGGTTTCGGTTAAAATCCTAGACCGACAAGTGAAGAGATTGAGAAACAAGGAAGTTACATCTGTTAACGTCTTGTGAAGAAATCAACAAGTTGAAGGTGCAACGTAGAAAGTGAAAGCAAACCTGATGAAGAGATATTCCTATCATTTCCACTCTACCCAAGCCTTAGGTGTTAAGTTTTCCTTGCCTAAGACCTCAAATTCCTTGTATTTCAGTTTCTCATGTTTTTTAGACATACTTGAATGTTTATGGACTATTTTTTAATCATGTTTGGAAGTATGTGTTAAGAAAATTTCATGAAACAATGTTTAGATTGCACATTTGCATTTATACTAGGTTGTTAGCTTCCTTATAACTCTTTAGGTCCTATGTTTAGTAAATTCGGGGATAAACATTCCTAAAGGGGAGACATTATAAGGACCTATAAGTCTATTAATAATACAGTAAAAGTGGAAATGGAAAAGGTTACAGAGGCAATGTATGGGCCCAGTTTATGGCTTATAGTCCAATTCACGAGTTGTAGAGCAGGCTCATAGAGTGGGGCTGAAGAGTTGAAACTTTCATTAAGTGTTGAAAGGGTTTACCAAGGGAGTTTATAAGTTGTGGTGACATTTATGGACCATAGAAGGAGTTCGTGGATTAAAGCCCTAGGTTGATACGAAATACGAGTTTCTGCAGATAAACTTACAAAGACCAAGATGGGTCTTACTCTAGTTTATGGACCATGATTTGATCTTGTGGTTAAGGTCCTAAAGGTTGGAAATTTTCCTAA